>JBBPBX010020387.1:0-15547 GCA_038048925.1 Garcialebias charrua | reverse complement strand
ATAGATAGATAGAATAGATAGATAGATAGATAGATAGATAGATAGATAGATAGAATAGATAGATAGATAGATAGATAGATAGATAGATAGATAGATAGATAGATAGATAGATAGATAGATAGATAGATAGATAGATAGATAGATAGATAGATAGATAGATAGATAGATAGATAGATAGATAGATAGATAGATAGATAGATAGATAGATAGATAGATAGATAGATAGATAGATAGATAGATAGATAGATAGATAGATAGATAGATAGATAGATAGATAGATAGATAGATAGATAGATAGATAGATAGATAGATAGATAGATAGATAGATAGATAGATAGATAGATAGATAGATAGATAGATAGATAGATAGATAGATAGATAGATAGATAGATAGATAGATAGATAGATAGATAGATAGATTTTTTTAATTTTCTGCATCAGTTTGAGTTCATCATACTGACCAGGTCTGTGTCAGCAGCTGGTTCTGGTTTCCCCGGGTCAAAGTTCTCCTCAGAGACCTCTTGGGCGGCCTCGCTGCTGCTCATGATGATCAGCAGGCCCAGGAGCAGCAGTCCTCGCATCATTCTGCAGCGCTGCATGGTGCTGGTCCTGGAAGAGGAGGAGGTGTGAGCAGGAGAAGAAGGCAACAAATTAAAAGCAGGAGGAGCTGAAGCTTGCTGCAGGAGCTTCAAAACTTTTCCTCTTTTATAAGCCCTGAAAGCCCCTCCCAGCAGAGCAGAGGCTGGAGGAGTAAAAGATACAAGAAGGTTCTTCATGTTCCAATCAATCCACACACAAGTTGATTACCTGCTCATCGGATACCTTCTCAAATTAAACTAATGGACACATTTTCAAGAGCTTTAGTCCTTTCTATTAGACTTTAGCTCCCATTACTAATTATGTTACAAAGAAATCAAAGCTTGACAACTTTTTACTGAACTGACTGAAGAATTGCATAAAAATCTGATCAAAGAACAAAAACATGCACGTTTGTGCTATGAGAGAGAACTGGATGTAGTCACACACACCCACACACACATACACCCACCTGACACACACACAGAAACACAGCAGCAAAAGTAACCACAAATGTCATAATATCATAAATGTCTTGCTCTGCCAAGATGGCCGCGCTCAGACCAGCTGCAGCTTCATGGGCTCCCGGTTCATCCCTAGTTTTTAGTAATTTTAATAGTGTTTTTGTACCTGACTCTGCGCGTTTTTTGCGGGTGAATTATAGCCGAACTGAACTGTTAAGAATTGGAGCGGATTTACCACAGGGCACAGCTGATATCAGCAACGAACTCAAATCAGAGCTCGGAAGATTGGAGCTGTTAAGAACATCTTTCTGGAAGCAGATGCGCTCCGGTTCATGCTCCAGGGGAAAGAAAAGGAAGCAGTGCTCCCGAGGTCAGAAGCGGGGCTGCCAAGCAGGAATTATGACGAGACTGCGGGCAGACGCTAAAACCGGGAGACCCCCGATGCCGGCTCTTTTTCTGTCCAACGTCCGCTCGCTGGACAACAAAATGGATCTGCTCCGACTGAGAGTAACAGCGTCGGAGGAGTTGAGGAGGTGCTCTGTGCTCTGCCTGACAGAAACGTGGATCTCTGAGGATACACCGGACTCTGTTTATGAGCTGGACGACAGGCTCTTTTTCAGAACGGACCGGTGCACCGAGACTACGGGAAAAACACGTGGCGGCGGTGTTTGTATTTACGTGCACAAAGATTGGTGCTCGAACTGTGCTGTTATCAAAAGGCTTTGCTCAGCTGCTGTGGAGCTTATCACAATAAGGTGTCGTCCTCACTACATGACCCGTGACTATTCTGTGATCCTAATCACTGCTATTTACATAGCCCCTGATGCTAATGCTAATGACGCCCAGGGAGAAATTCATGACTTACTCACCTCGCTGCAGTGTAAATATCCTGAGGGGCTCTTCATTGTTTGTGGTGACTTCAATCACGTGGACCTACAAGTCTCCCTCCCAACCTTCAATCAGAACGTTTTCACAGCAACAAGAGGAAATAAAACGCTTGACCAAGTCTACACGAATGTAAACGGGGCGTACACGGCAAAGCCACGCCCACCGCTCGGGGCTTCCGATCACTGCGCTTTGATCTTGGTCCCAAGACAGCTTCCCCCGCTGAGACGCTCCAAGCCAGAACAAAGGGAGATAAGAGTTTGGCTGCAAAGTAGCACCTCCATGCTGAGAGACTGTTTTGAGAATACAAACTGGTCTGTCTTCAGGGAGGCAGCTACTGATGGGAGCTCAGTGGATCTGGAACTTTATGCTTCCTCAGTCCTGGGTTACATCAGCACATGCTCTGAAAATGTATCCATAAAAAAATATGTTAAATGTTACCCCAACGAAAAACCCTGGTTAAATAAGGAAGTCCGCACCCTGCTAGCAGCCAGGGACACTGCATTCAAGTCCGGAGATACAGAGGAGCTGAGAAAGAGCAGGAAAGAACTGGTTGATGGCATTAAGAAGGCCAAGGCCACGTATGCACAGAGGATCGAGGGACAGTTCACCTCACAAGACCCACGGAGCATGTGGAAGGGTATTAAATGCATAACAGATTACAAAGGCAAGAGCAAACAATGCCCCAGGGACCCATCTCTGCCTGATGCCCTCAATAAGTTTTATGCACGTTTTGAAGATCCAAACAGACCAGCTAGCACCAGACTCACCTCATCACCAGATGAAGAGCATCTCAGAGTGACCGCAGCAGAAGTGAGAGGCAGTCTCAGAAGGATCAACCCTCATAAAGCAACCGGACCAGACAACATCCCAGGGAAAGTTCTGAAGGAATGTGCGGACCAGCTCTGTGAGGTGCTGGCTGACATCTTCACCACCTCACTTTCACTGGAGTCAGTTCCCACCTGCCTGAAGACCGCCACCATCATCCCAGTTCCAAAGAGCTCCACAGTGACTGGTCTGAATGACTATAGACCGGTGGCCCTCACCCCGATAGTCGCTAAATGTTTTGAGAAACTGGTCATGTCCCACATCAAGACAACCGTCAACATCAACGAGGACCCTCATCAATATGCATACCGCGAGAACCGATCAACAGAGGACGCCATCTCCTCTTTGGTCCACACTGCTCTCACTCACCTGGATCAGAAGGACTCATACGTGCGCATGCTCTTTGTGGACTTCACATCTGCCTTCAACACCATGATCCCCCAAACTCTGATAGACAAACTATCCACACTTGGACTAAGCCCCTCCATTTGTAACTGGGTACTAGACTTCTTAACAAACAGACCACAGTCCGTGAAGATCCACAACTTCTCCTCCTCCACCATAACCCTCAGCACTGGCTCTCCCCAAGGATGTGTGCTGAGCCCTCTTCTGTTCACTCTGCTCACATATGATTGTACAGCCACACATCCAGGCTGTCATATTGTTAAGTTTGCAGATGATACAGCGGTGGTGGGATGCATCACAAACAATGATGAGTCCAGCTGTAGTGGACCTACCCAGGGTCAAACTAAGGTTTTTGAACTGTCCAGTGATGACCTTTACTGACCTCTCAGTAAAGCAAGACATTTACTACAAATTATTCCATTAGTTGTAATCTGAGAACATAGTCACCAAAAGAGACTATTTCTATCTTTGATTTTATTCTAATGTAATCAAAAGAATAACTTTTGTCATTTTCATGATATATGTTATATGCTATGTTATTCTTTAAATGTGAAGCATGACTGTGTTACTTGATCAAATGAAAGGGTGTCAAAGTTCAGATAAAAGGTCAAACTGACTTACACAGAAATTGTTTTTGTTGAGTTTCAGCTAAAACTCTCATCTAGCGTCTGAAAGTCTCTTCACTCAGATACTTTTCCTAAACAATTTCCCTCTGCTCTGGATTTCACCTTGAATCGTGATAACAAGTGAACTGCTCGACTGGTTCTGCGGGACCAGTCGAAAAGTGACAACTCCTCTCATCTCAGATCTTCTACTAAGGGTCTAAGTTTTTCCAAAACAGTGAGTTCCTGTGAGGAAAGAGAGATGTGAACTTGCTCTTCAAGCTGTGGGACGTTTGGTCAAAAGCTAAGGGCCTTCGTCCTCCAGTAAAGGCTGATAACATGCTTGTTATTGGTCCACTTAGAACCGAGCGTACCAGCTCAGAACTTGAATTAAATTCCTTTCTGGAATAAGTTATCGTGAAGTCAACCAGTAGCTGACATATTTTCTGATGATCGACGCGGATCCCAGGAGACGTTGAAACGTAAACGAGAACCGGCTCGGACGTGCTGGACCTGCAACGATTCTGTACGCCTGAAAGGCTGGTGTCATCTCTTTATCAGACTAGTCGTCAAAGGTAAAGAGCTGTTTACAAACGTACCTGGATTTCAGCAGAAATCTGATGGGAAGTGTCACTTCTGGTAACATGCTCAAGACAATTTCCTTTAAACCATCTCTCCTCCTATTTCCTTATCCCTCTCAATCTATCTGGTAACTATTTTTAAGCTAAGACTGAGCCACAGACTAAGTATAATGACATCCTGTATTTATGTCTGTTGTTACAATTTAAATGTGCTGACGTATTAAATTGAAAGAAAGTGAAATCATGTCAATCAAGTGTAATGGTGTTAATTTAGTTGATTTATTCTAAATAAATGGTAGTGTCTTTGGCACACCAAACTAAGTTAACGTGTCCATTGTCACTCTATGGCTTCTGTTTTACTTATCCATCATAAAGATCACAGAAATATTGGGTAAACGGAAAAAGAAAAGAATCCGTGAAATTACTATTCAATCTGAATAAGTAAATTAATTAAGGTAAAGAGGTCAGTAGTAATATTGACCTCCCTAAAATCCTTTACATCTGGGTGGCACCGTATGTGTTTAAAGACACAATATGGTGGTTACCCTCATGTTTCCTTCACAGCTACAGACAGGAGGTGGAACACCTGGAGAGCTGGTGCAAAGAGAATAATCTTCACATGAATGTGGAGAAGACAAAGGAGATGATTGTGGACTTCAGAAGGAATAAACACACCCACACCCCACTGAACATAAGTGGAGAGAAACGCAATTTCGGTCCTGTGTATGTCCTGTACATATTGCAGTTCTGACAATAAAGTTGACTTTGACTTTGACTTGACTTTGATCTGCAGTGGAAGTGGTCTCCAGCTACAAATACTTGGGTGTACACTTGAATGATAACCTCAGCTGGAGCAACAACACCACCAGCCTGATCAAGAAAGGTCATCAGAGACTCTACTTCCTCAGACGGCTGAGACGAGCTGGTCTGAGCAGCCCAGTCCTCACCTCCTTCTACAGGTGTGCAGTGGAGAGCATCCTGTGCTCCAGCATCAACGTGTGGCATGGAGGCTGCACAGTTGAAGAGAGGAAAGCTCTGCAGAGAGTGGTGAAGGCTGCACAGAAGTCTGTTGGAGTCAGTCTCCCCACCATCACAGACATTTACACCTCCAGATGCAGGAAAAGAGCCACCTGCATCATGAAAGACCTCACTCACCCAGCACACTCACTCTTTGCCCCACTCCCCTCAGGACGGAGGTTGAGGAGCATCAAATGTAGAACCACTAGACTGAGGAACAGCTTCTACCCTGAGGCTGTTAGACTCATGAATAAATAAATAATAAGAATAACACTGCAAAATATCACATCATGCTGATGCTGATCTGTTTTCTTGTTGCTGTGTTCATCTGTGACCATCTGCTCATACAGACTCATGTTCGTGCTGCTGTTTATAATGATGTTTTTCCACTATATTAGGGCTTAGTGTATTACTAGTTGATGTTTTTCTTAGTTAATTCTAGATGTTATTACTGTTTTTCTCTTGCATTTGTTGTTGGATGTAACTGGGACCCCGTGTACATACTGTAATCTCGTTTTCATCACATGTACCACATGCGGTGAAAATGACAATAAAGACTCTCTGACTCTGATAAAACACAAATAACATATTCATGTAGATGTTGAAAGATATCTCAAGCATAGCCTTCAAAAACTTAATAGAATCATTTGGTTTTACCCAAAACGTCCACACAGACTTAGTTCTGACCTGTGGCATAGAGATTAAAGACTTAGTTCCTCAAAATCCTATTCTGTCCAACCATTTTTTTTAAATAACCTTTGAGTTTACATAAATTTCACCTTAGCAGGTGCTTATCAGAAAACGCTGTAACAAAATTTAAACAATCTCTTCCATCAATGTTTTCCTCTGTCTTACAGAGTAATGCATCAGAGTACAGTGACTTAGATCATCTAGTTGATCATCTTACAACTTCTTTGCATACTTCACTCGATAAAGCTGCTCCGCTGAAAAAGAAAGTAATTAACAAGAGGAAACAGGCTCCTTGGTTCAATTCTGAGTTACATACTTTTAAAACAGGCATCTAGAAACCAGGAGAGAAAATGGTGCTCCACTAACGTTGAAGAATTTTACTTGTCTTGGAGAGATAGTCTGCAAACGTATAAATAAAAATGCTCTATAAAGCCAGAATTTTATATTATTAATATTTAATTGATGAAAATGAAAATAACCCCAGGTTCCTTTTCAGTACCACAGCTAGTCTAATGAAAAATCATATCTCCATTGAACCAATGGAGATATGAGATAAAATCCACACTTGTGTGTGGATTTTACTTGATTTTATCACTTGCTTTATTTTATTTATTTTTTAAGCAAGCCACAGCAAGCCACACTGCATCCACATGATTTTATCTTTGATCTTAGTCGATATTATTATTGATTTTATTTGATTTTATCACTTGTTTTATTTTGATCTTTGCTTTGTTACACTTTGTAGCACTTTGAGATTTTTATTAATGAAAAGTGCATTATAAATTGAATTCATTATTATTATTATTATTATTAACCATGTATCCCTACAACTACAAGCAGTGATGAATTCATAATTATTTCAGTTAGGGGGGAAATCAAACCAACCTTCCCATCGCCTCTGATTCTGTGTCAGGTGAGACAACTTGAAAAATGTCACTAGAACCTGATTTAGGTTTGGACTGTTTTTGTCCTGTTGAGCTCTCTGAATTGTCAAAAATAATAGCTTCATCCAAACCATCAGCACTGGTCAGTTGCATGAACATCTACAAATAAATAATCTGTTTGAAGAGTTTCAGTCAGGGTTTAGAGCTCATCATAGCACAGAAACTGCACTAGTAACAGTCACTAATGACATTCTCATGGCCTCAGACAATGGACTTGTGTCTACACTGGTCCTGTTAGACCTCAGTGCTGCATTTGATACAGTTGATCAAAATATTTTACTACAGAGGCTTGAATATGATATTGGGATTACAGGAACAGCTCTAAAATAGTTTAAATCCTATCTATCTCATAGATTCCAGTTAGTAAATGTAAATAATGAATCTTCTTCATACACCAAAGTTAGTCATGGAGTTCCTCAGAGTTCAGTGCTTGGATCAGTACTCTTTAATACTCTTTTTAACGTGTGGCATGGAGGCTGCACAGCTGCAGAAAGAAAATCTCTACAGAGAGTGGTGAAGGCTGCACAGAAGATGTTGGAGTCAGTCTCCCCACCATCACAGACATCTACACCTCCAGATGCAGGAAGAGAGCCACCTGCATCATGAAGGACCACACTCACCCAGCACACACTTTTTGCCCCACTCCCCTCAGGAAGGAGGTTGAGGAGCATTAAGTGTAGAACCACTAGACTGAGGAACAGCTTCTACCCTGAGGCTGTTAGACTCATGAATCTAAAGAATGGTCACTGTGAAATATCACATCATATTGCTGCTGATCTGTTTCATGTTGCTGCTGATCTGTTTCATGTTGCTGCTGATCTGTTTCATGTTGCTGCTGATCTGTTTCATGTTGCTGCTGATCTGTTTCATGTTGCTGCTGATCTGTTTCATGTTGCTGCTGATCTGTTTCATGTTGCTGCTGATCTGTTTCATGTTGCTGCTGATCTGTTTCATGTTGCTGCTGATCTGTTTCATGTTGCTGCTGATCTGTTTCATGTTGCTGCTGATCTGTTTCATGTTGCTGCTGATCTGTTTCATGTTGCTGCTGATCTGTTTCATGTTGCTGCTGATCTGTTTCATGTTGCTGCTGATCTGTTTCATGTTGCTGCTGATCTGTTTCATGTTGCTGCTGATCTGTTTCATGTTGCTGCTGATCTGTTTCATGTTGCTACTGATCTGTTTCATGTTGCTGCTGATCTGTTTCATGTTGCTGATGATCTGTTTCATGTTGCTACTGATCTGTTTCATGTTGCTACTGATCTGTTTCATGTTGCTGATCTGTTTTATGTTGCTACTGATCTGTTTCATGTTGCTACTGATCTGTTTTATGTTGCTGATGATCTGTTTTATGTTGCTACTGATCTGTTTCATGTTGCTACTGATCTGTTTTATGTTGCTGATGATCTGTTTTATGTTGCTACTGATCTGTTTCATGTTGCTACTGATCTGTTTTATGTTGCTGCTGATCTGTTTCATGTTGCTACTGATCTGTTTCATGTTGCTGCTGATCTGTTTCATGTTGCTACTGATCTGTTTCATGTTGCTGCTGATCTGTTTCATGTTGCTGCTGATCTGTTTCATGTTGCTGCTGATCTGTTTCATGTTGCTGCTGATCTGTTTCATGTTGCTGCTGATCTGTTTCATGTTGCTGCTGATCTGTTTCATGTTGCTGCTGATCTGTTTCATGTTGCTGCTGATCTGTTTCATGTTGCTGCTGATCTGTTTCATGTTGCTGCTGATCTGTTTCATGTTGCTGCTGATCTGTTTCATGTTGCTGCTGATCTGTTTCATGTTGCTGCTGATCTGTTTCATGTTGCTGCTGATCTGTTTCATGTTGCTGCTGATCTGTTTCATGTTGCTGCTGATCTGTTTCATGTTGCTGCTGATCTGTTTCATGTTGCTGCTGATCTGTTTCATGTTGCTGCTGATCTGTTTCATGTTGCTGCTGATCTGTTTCATGTTGCTGCTGATCTGTTTCATGTTGCTGCTGATCTGTTTCATGTTGCTGCTGATCTGTTTCATGTTGCTGCTGATCTGTTTCATGTTGCTGCTGATCTGTTTCATGTTGCTGCTGATCTGTTTCATGTTGCTACTGATCTGTTTCATGTTGCTGCTGATCTGTTTCATGTTGCTGATGATCTGTTTTATGTTGCTACTGATCTGTTTCATGTTGCTACTGATCTGTTTTATGTTGCTGATGATCTGTTTTATGTTGCTACTGATCTGTTTCATGTTGCTACTGATCTGTTTTATGTTGCTGATGATCTGTTTTATGTTGCTACTGATCTGTTTCATGTTGCTACTGATCTGTTTTATGTTGCTGATGATCTGTTTTATGTTGCTACTGATCTGTTTCATGTTGCTACTGATCTGTTTTATGTTGCTGATGATCTGTTTTATGTTGCTACTGATCTGTTTCATGTTGCTACTGATCTGTTTTATGTTGCTACTGATCTGTTTCATGTTGCTACTGATCTGTTTCATGTTGCTGCTGATCTGTTTCATGTTGCTACTGATCTGTTTCATGTTGCTGCTGATCTGTTTCATGTTGCTGCTGATCTGTTTCATGTTGCTGCTGATCTGTTTCATGTTGCTACTGATCTGTTTCATGTTGCTGCTGATCTGTTTCATGTTGCTGCTGATCTGTTTCATGTTGCTGCTGATCTGTTTCATGTTGCTGCTGATCTGTTTCATGTTGCTGCTGATCTGTTTCATGTTGCTACTGACCAGTTTCATGTTGCTGTGTTCATTCATGCTCATCTGCTCACACAGACTCATGTTCGTGCTGCTGTTCGAAGTAATTTTTTGTGCTAATAGTGCTTAGTGTATTTCTAGTTTATGTTTTTCTTAGTTCATAGCTTAGCTCTTATTACTGTTTTTCTTTTACATTTTGTTGTTGGATGTAACTGGGACCCTGTGTACATAATCTCGTTCCATCACATGTACCACATGTGGTGCGAATGACAATAAAGAATCTCTGACTCTGACTCTTTAGCTTCCATTAGGTAAAGTTATTAAACAGCATGGGATAAATTTTAATTGTTATGCTGATGACACACAATTATATTTGTCCATTAAACCCATCCAATCAGTTACTTAGACTACAAACATGTCTTAAAGACATAAAAACCTGGATGACCCTTCATTTTCTCCTTTTGAACACAGACAAGACTGAGGTTTTAGTTTTTGGACCTGAGCACCTTAGGAATACATTTTTTTCAGTCTTTCTCCTCCTTAGATGGCATTAATCTGGCCTCCAGTTCTAATGTTAAAAATCTTGGTGTTATTTTTGATCAGGACATGTCTTTTATCCCCAACATTAAAAATGTTACTAGAACTGCCTTCTTCCACCTGTGTAATATCACTAAAATTAGAAACATCTTATTTAAAAATGATGCAGAAAAACTGATTCATGCATTTGTTACGTCTAGACTGGACTATTGCAGTGGTTTATTATCTGGATGTCCAAATGCTTCTTTAAAACATCTTCAGTTGATCCAAAATGTTGCTGCCAGAGTCTTAACTGGAGTTACAGTTCATATCTCTCCAGTTTTAGTTTCTCTCCATTGGCTCCCTGTCAAGTCCAGAATTGAATTCAAAATCTTAATTCTAACCTACAAAGTTCTCAACAACCTAGCTCCATCTTATATTACAGATCTTATTGTTCCATATTTTCCTAACAGAGCACTTCGCTCTCAGACTGCAGGTTTACTTGTGGTTCCTAGAGTTTCCAAAAACAGAATGGAGGAAGATCTTTCAGTTCTCAGGCTCCTCTCTTGTGGAACCAACTTCCAGTTTCTGTCCATGAGGCTGACACATTGTCCAGTTTTAAAACCTTGCTTTTTTATAAATCCTATAGTTAGGGTTTTTTCATTCATTCATTCAACCTTTATTTAGGCAGGTTAATCCCATTGAGCCTTGAAGACTCATTTACAAGAGAGACCTGTTTTCAACAAAGAATGATGACAACGACAACAATAGACAATCATAAGAGAGGCATACAGATTTATTATTAGTTGGCTATTATTGGGTTGGCTTGTCATGCTCTCTTAAGCTTAAACTACTAGAGGACAAATTAACCATATTTTCTTAAATGAAATGTGAAAATTTAATAGTTTTCATTTGATACTATTTGTATCTTAACGTGATTCTTGACGTGCCATTGTGTATCTGTTCCTACCAAACCCAGCCAGTTGAAGCAGATGACCACTTGTCCTGAGCCTGGTTCTGATAAAGGTTTCTTCCTCATGAGGGAGTTTTTCCTTTCCACTGTCGCCTTTGCATGCTTGTTCAAAATGAGAGTTCTGTGATGGAGTTAAACTCAAAGCAGTCTGATCCTCAGATAAAAAATGTTAAATTATTTTTTATGTATGTGAATATTTCTGTGCAGTGCCCTAAGATGACTTATGTTGTGACTTGGCGCTATATAAATAAATATTCAGACCCTTTTCAAAAAATTAGAATATCATGGAAAAGTTGTTTAATTTCCATAATTCCATTCAAAAAGTTAATCTTTAATAGATGATAGATTCAGGGCCCATAATTTAAACAATTTCAAGTATTTATTTGTTTATTTTTACATAATTTGGGCTTCCAGATCATGAAACCCACAAAAACATAAAATTCATAAAATTAGAATACTGTGGAGAAATCAGCCCAAATGTTGCAGGGCATGAATGTTTTAAACTGAGTGTGACTCACTAACCATCTACTAAACTCAAAACACCTGCACAGGTTTCCCCAGGTGTCATCAAATTGCTTCAGTTTGATTCAATTGTCTTAGTTCAGTTCAATATAGAAGAGTGCAGACATAACAACTGGACATTGCAGTTAGGTCACGGAAACACAAACAAAGGAGAAAATTTGGAGGAGTTCAAGTTGGAAACTTTGGCGGTTGGCATAAACTGGTTTGTGAATGAATCGGGATGGCAGCTAAAGAGGTAGAAGAGGAGGATTTTGATAGTGATATGGATGTAGGTAGTTGGACGCCTGTATCAATTAAACAGAGAAATGGGAATAGCAATGGTAATAAGGCAGATGGAAGTTCAGCAAATAAAAGATACCTGGAGGAAAATAGCTCAGATGAAGGGAATAGTGGGATGCGTAAAAAGATCATGAAAGAAGAAATCAAGATAATCTTAGAATTCAAAAAAGAAGATGAACATATTAATCTAAGTCCAATAGCAATATCCAGGGAACTCAAAAAGAAAATAGGGGAGGTTGAATTGGCAAAAACCTTGAAAGACGGCAATTTACTTGTAATTTGTAAATCAGAAGAACAAAAAAAGAAAGCTTTGTTGGTTGAAACCATATGCAAGAAAAGGGTGGAAAATAAAAGAGTTTTAGGGGAGAACAAGGTATCACGAGGAGTTATTTATGGCATTATTCCGCTAAATGAAGATTTAGAGAAAATAAAACGTAACATTCAGAATGTAGAAGTGACAGGAATTAAGAGATTACAGAGGACAGTAAACAATGAAAGAGTTGACAGCCTATCAGTATTGCTGGAAATTTCTGCCCCAGTCGTACCTGACAGAGTTATGATAGGATTTATCAGTTATCCAGTCAGGCCTTATGTTCCACCTCCACTTCGGTGTACAAGTGTCAGAGGTATCGGCATATAGCTGCTGTGAGTAAGGGCAAACAGAGATGTTCAAAATATGGTGGGGAGCACAGGATTCAGGAATGTGGAGATAATGTTCAGGATAAATGATGTAATTGTTGTGGACAACATAGGCTGACTACAGAGGGTGTGAGTATAGAAAGAGGGCAATGGAGATTCAGAAAGTGAAAACTACAAATAATATAAGCAATGCTGAGGTAGTAAAGAAGGTTCAGGAGAAAAAACAGGACACTGTGGGTAGTCAACCAGCAAGACAAGAACCAGAACAGCAAAATAAGAATACCAGTAGTAGTTCAATAGAGTTTGACAAATTGATCTTATTCATTGCATTTGTCATAAACGGCACTGACCAGGTTAAGCACAAAACCGAAAACATTAAAATCATAGTGAAGGGGGCTGAATTTTTTTTAGGAATAAGGAATATTTCATGGGAACAAATCAAACAAAACTTTGAAGCAGATGGCAAACTGGTCATGTCCCACATCAAGGCAACCGTCAACATCAATGAGGACCCTCATCAATACGCATACCGTGAGAACCGATCAACAGAGGACGCCATTTCTTCCGTGGTCCACACTGCTCTCACCCACCTGGATCAGAAAGACTCATACGTGCGTCTGCTCTTTGTGGACTTCACATCTGCCTTCAACACCATGATCCCCCAAACTCTGATAGACAAACTATCTACACTTGGACTAAGCCCCTCTATTTGTAACTGGGTACTAGACTTCTTAACAGACAGACCACAGTCCGTGAAGATCCACAACTTCTCCTCCTCCACCATAACCCTCAGCACTGGCTCTCCTCAGGGATGTGTGCTGAGCCCCCTTCTGTTCACTCTGCTCACATATGATTGTACAGCCACACTTCCAGGCTGTCATATTGTTAAGTTTGCAGATGATACAGCGGTGGTGGGATGCATCACAAACAATGATGAGTCCAGCTACAGACAGGAGGTGGAACACCTGGAGAGCTGGTGCAAAGAGAATAATCTTCACATGAATGTGAAGAAGACAAAGGAGATGATTGTGGACTTCAGAAGGAACAAACACACCCATGCCCCACTGAAAATAGGTGGGTCTGCAGTGGAAGTGGTCTCCAGCTACAAATACTTGGGTGTACACATGAATGATAACCTCAGCTGGAGCAACAACACCACCAGCCTGATCAAGAAAGGTCATCAGAGACTCTACTTCCTCAGACGGCTGAGACGAGCTGGTCTGAGCAGCCCAGTTCTCACCTCCTTCTACAGGTGTGCAGTGGAGAGCATCCTGTGCTCCAGCATCAACGTGTGGCATGGAGGCTGCACAGTTGAAGAGAGGAAAGCTCTACAGAGAGTGGTGAAGGCTGCACAGAAGTCTGTTGGAGTCAGTCTCCCCACCATCACAGACATTTACACCTCCAGATGCAGGAAAAGAGCCACCTGCATCATGAAAGACCTCACTCACCCAGCACACTCACTCTTTGCCCCACTCCCCTCAGGACGGAGGTTGAGGAGCATCAAATGTAGAACCACTAGACTGAGGAACAGCTTCTACCCTGAGGCTGTTAGACTCATGAATAAATAAAAATAAAATTAAAATAAACACTGCAAAATATCACATCATGCTGATGCTGATCTGTTTTCTTGTTGCTGTGTTCATCTGTGACCATCTGCTCATACAAACTCATGTTCGTGCTGCTGTTTATTCCCACTATATTAGGCTTAGTGTATTACTAGTTGATGTTTTTCTTAGTTAGTTCTAGATGTTATTACTGTTTTTCTCTTTCATTTGTTGTTGGATGTAACTGGGACCTCGTGTACATAATCTCGTTTTCATCTCATGTACCACATGCGGTGCAAATGACAATAAAGACTCTCTGACTCTCTCTGACTCTCTGACTCTGAAACAAGCAGAGACGGCTGGAAACACAGCATGCTAATACTGTATTACAATGGAACGCTAGAAGTTTGGTTGCAAATGGTCAGGAATTAAAAGGATTTATACATAAAATTAAAATAAAACCTGAAATAATATGTATTCAAGAAACGTGGTTAAAACCTATGCTAGATTGTGTTATATATGGTTATAATAGTATTCGGAGGGATAGGGAGGAGGTTAATGGAGGAGGATGTGTGATATTCATAAAACAGGGATTGCCTTATAGAGTGTTAAATAAAGGGAAAGATCTTGAATATATTGCAGTTGAAATATGGTCAAAAATAGATTTAAAGTAATACATTTTTAAAATCTTTGTAAAAAGTTTACTTTAAGTTTATTGGAGGACATAATATTACATCTAGATGGGAAAACTATATGGTGTGGTGATTTTAATGCCCATAATTCAATTTGGGGCCATAAAACTGATGGGAATGGATTGATCAAAGCCTGGTTAAAACCAGACCCTTGTCCTTCTCTTCGCTTTGTACTAGGGTCTGGACTTTATAGAGAACCGATTCTTGCTGGAGGCGTGGCCTCTGCTGAGGTTACCCAATCATTAACATTTGGCCGTGACGTATGTTGCGCGGAGCTGGACAGGCTAACGTGACGTTAGCCTGTCCAGTCCAGTTAGCCAGGCTAACTGTTCAGATAAACAGCTCAGAAACCACTCGGTGGATATTTTTTCTGCTACCAGTGTGTAATTATATGGCTCTAATTTACTGACTGTTGGCCTAGATGAAACATTTGAGATAAAATTCAATTTTTTATAATTTATTTTTGTAGCGCCCCCGAGGCTGTTTGGAAAATGTCAAACCGAAACAATTTAAATCTAGCAGATTTGACCATTTCGTGAATTGATTAAGGAACGGTTAAGCTCAGGAACCCTTTTGCTATAACGTCAGATAAGAAATATATTTTTTCTCAGCAAAGAAATAATAGTTTTTTACCGTGTTTTCTTGTAAATTCCTTCGTGCCGGCAGCCATTTTGAGCAGGGCAAACTGCGTATGAA
>JBBPBX010020386.1:29086-43435 GCA_038048925.1 Garcialebias charrua | reverse complement strand
AGCTCATTATCATTATGGCACAGGGAGCTGCTGGGTTCTAAATTGGTAGGGTTTGCTGTAGTTGTCTTTTTTTTCTCCAAAGTTCATCGAAGAGGGTAAAATTTTAAAATAATTTAAAGGTTAAAGGGAGATGGTAGAAGTTTTAGTAAACAACACTTTTTTATATGTCTACAACACCTGCAATTCATTTTCATTCTCTTCTGATAATTACCAGAAGTCATACATTAAGTTTACATATTGTTACCAAATTAATTCGCTTTAAATTCAATTTGACAGTTTTTATAATCTGGAAAATACCCAATATTTTTTCGTGTCATTTTATTCCATATTGAAGGCTACTGTCTCTTTAAGAGGTTCTAAAAGCAGCTGCTTGGAGCAGCTAACGGCTGCTAAGAAAGGTCGTGTTTTTTTCGGTGAGTTGGTGAATTAATTGAACAGTTAAGATGGCAGGCGTCCTTAAGCTGAACTGCGGTTAAACTCATCAGGTGAAAAAAGCCATAGCAACATGTTTTAGCATTATGCTAACGTGTGCAGTGATATGATCGAGTCATACGCGGTCCTGCAGGGAATATTACAAACAGCAAACGGTCCTTTTATACTGTTTTAATCCTGATTTAACGGTAGTACATTCAATAAACATGACCTGTTTGACTAAAAAGTTGGATTAGTAAGGCATGATATCTCAACAAAAATTTATAGTAACTTTCAAAAATCCAACATGGGAGTTTAGTTTGTTGCTGCATCCTTCTATTGTTTTTAAATTGGAATTTTGTATCTACAATAGTTCTGTTTTTTATTTTAAGTTAATCACATCAGGCTGTATCAATATTGATTTTTGTATAAGCCTTGCTAAATACTGGAATACTATATGTGCAACATAAAGCAGAAAGTAGGTTTCACTTTAAAGGAGCACCTTATTGATAATGCTCATTAAATTAGGGAGATCATAAGCAATCTGAGATTACTCACTTTGCAATTATTTTTTCACTTCAAAAGTCTGTTTGTGAAATGATGCAGCAAAATGTGATCTTCTGTTTTTGTATGAGTAGATTAACGACTGAAAATGGTGTTTTTCTTTTTCCCCCAGTTATCCTCTTAATGGAGACAAGCTGGCTTTAGCGAAGAGCATCATTGCCACCTTCCCATCTCTGAGTATCCAGGTGGATGGACAAGGGGAGGGATTTGTAAGTACGGTAAACAAGTGAAACATATCAGTTTTCTATTGGGGTCCAAAATAAAATATTAACTTGTATTTCCTTGTATATTTCTTCTGAATTTCTGAAAAGTTTTCAGCTGATTGAAAAAAACGTGTTTTCTTTATCAGGAGCATTTCTATGATCCAGTATCTCACAGTGGGTTCCTAGAGACCAAACTGCATAACCTTCAACGGAATCTGCAACAAGATGAAAGACGCTACAGGAAACGAAAAGTGACGGGTCACCTTGATCAAAAGGTTGCGACCCTCTTCAGAAAACCTTTCAGCAATCAAGTCTGGCATGGAGAAAACATTCTCCCAGCACAGAGCATGGATTATGAGGGAATCATCCACCCTTGCAGAAATACTGCGTGAATATCCACGATTTCTGGACATGCCAAGTCTGGTAGGTTTGCTTCTTTCCCTCCCTGTAACTTTGAACAAACAAAGTTCAACTTGTAGTTTTCCAAAACCTTTTTTTTTCTTTGTTCTAGCTGGACTCAGAGTTTGGAAGGCTCACAGGTGAAAAGGCAGACCTGTTCGTAGATGGGAGGTCAACATCATGCCAAAACTCAAAGCTGTGGCTGCCATGGAACCTAGACTGTGCACTCTTTTGAAAGAGATTGAAGACATGACCAAAGGTACTTATGGGAAACCAGGAATTTGGGAACTTTCTAAATGATATATTTAAAAATATCCATCCATCCATCTATTATCTTTTATTCGCTTCTTCCATTTTTGGGTCATGGGGGTCGACGGTGCCCATGTCCAGCAATCACTGTGCGAGGGGCGGGGTACACCCTGGACGGGTCTCCAGTCCATCACGGGGCCACATAGAGACAAACGAGACAAACAATCATTCACTCTCTCACTCACACCTAGAGACAATTTAGAGTTACCCATCAGTCTAACATGCATGTTTTTGGTCTGTGGGAGGAAACTGGAGTACCCGGAGGAAACCCACGCATGCACGGAGAGAACATGCAAACTATACCCAGAAAGGCCCCCGGACCGGGATTTGAACCAGCAAACTTCTCGCTGAGAGGCAACAGCTCTACCAGTTGTGCCACCGTGCTGCCAAATTCAGGTCGTAATATTAAAATAGGAAAATAGTTTACGAAAATAATTTTGTTGAAAAACTAAAGAAAAATTGCTGTTCCTTGCGAAACAGCCGTGAGAATGCAAGTCTGCTGAATGAACGCACCAGAAGATGCTGGAGGGAGAGACAGATTTTAAGGGAGCTGAAAAGAGAAAGAGCTGAACAAAGGTGAAGAAAGAGCAGAAGACAGACAGACCAGAGGACAGTTGAAGACAGACAGAGCTGAAGACAGCTGAAGACAGACAAAGCTGAAGACAGCTCTAGACAGCTGAAGACAGCTGAAGACAATAAGAGCTGAAGACAGAAAGAGCTGAAGACAGACAGACCAGAGGACAGTTGAAGACAGACAGAGCTGAAGACAGTTGAAGACAGACAGAGCTGAAGACAGCTCTAGACAGCTGAAGACAATAAGAGCTGAAGACAGAAAGAGCTGAAGACAGCTGAAGACAGAAAGAGCAGAAGACAGACAGACCAGAGGACAGTTGAAGACAGACAGAGCTGAAGACAGTTGAAGACAGACAGAGCTGAAGACAGCTCTAGACAGCTGAAGACAATAAGAGCTGAAGACAGAAAGAGCTGAAGACAGCTGAAGACAGAAAGAGCAGAAGACAGCTGAAGACAGAAAGAGCTGAAGACATAAAGAGCAGAAGACAGCTGAAGACAGAAAGAGCAGAAGACAGAAAGAGCAAAAGACAGAAAGAGCTGAAGACAGAAAGAGCTGAAGACAGCTGAAGACAGAAAGAGCAGAAGACAGAAACAGCTGAAGACAGAAAGAGCAGAAGACAGAAAGAGCAGAAGACAGAAAGAGCAGAAGACAGAAAGAGCAGAAGACAGAAAGAGCAGAAGACAGAGCAGAAGACAGAAAGAGCAGAAGACAGAAAGAGCAGAAGACAGAAAGAGCAGAAGACAGAAAGAGCAGAAGACAGAAAGAGCTGAAGACAGAAAGAGCTGAAGACAGAAAGAGCTGAAGACAGAAAGAGCTGAAGACAGAAAGAGCTGAAGACAGAAAGAGCTGAAGACAGAAAGAGCAGAAGACAGAAAGAGCAGAAGACAGAAAGAGCTGAAGACAGAAAGAGCTGAAGACAGCTGAAGACAGAAAGAGCTGAAGACAGAAAGAGCAGAAGACAGCTGAAGACAGAAAGAGCTGAAGACAGAAAGAGCTGAAGACAGCTGAAGACAGAAAGAGCTGAAGACAGAAAGAGCTGAAGACAGAAAGAGCAGAAGACAGCTGAAGACAGAAAGAGCTGAAGACAGAAAGAGCTGAAGACAGAAAGAGCTGAAGACAGCTGAAGACAGAAAGAGCTGAAGACAGAAAGAGCAGAAGACAGCTGAAGACAGAAAGAGCTGAAGACAGCTGAAGACAGAAAGAGCTGAAGACAGAAAGAGCTGAAGACAGAAAGAGCTGAAGACAGAAAGAGCTGAAGACAGAAAGAGCAGAAGACAGCTGAAGACAGAAAGAGCTGAAGACAGAAAGAGCTGAAGACAGAAAGAGCAGAAGACAGCTGAAGACAGAAAGAGCTGAAGACAGAAAGAGCAGAAGACAGAAAGAGCTGAAGACAGCTGAAGACAGAAAGAGCTGAAGACAGAAAGAGCTGAAGACAGCTGAAGACAGAAAGAGCTGAAGACAGAAAGAGCTGAAGACAGAAAGAGCTGAAGACAGCTGAAGACAGAAAGAGCTGAAGACAGAAAGAGCTGAAGACAGAAAGAGCTGAAGACAGCTGAAGACAGACAGAGCTGAAGACAGCTGAAGACAGACAGAGCTGAAGACAGCTCTAGACAGCTGAAGACAGAAAGAGCTGAAGACAGCTGAAGACAGAAAGAGCAGAAGACAGAAAGAGCAGAAGACAGAAAGAGCTGAAGACAGAGCAGAAGACAGCTGAAGACAGAAAGAGCAGAAGACAGCTGAAGACAGAAAGAGCAGAAGACAGAAAGAGCAGAAGACAGAAAGAGCTGAAGACAGAAAGAGCAGAAGACAGAGCAGAAGACAGCTGAAGACAGAAAGAGCTGAAGACAGAAAGAGCAGAAGACAGAAAGAGCAGAAGTCAGCTGAAGACAGAAAGAGCTGAAGACAGAAAGAGCAGAAGACAGAAAGAGCTGAAGACAGCTGAAGACAGAAAGAGCAGAAGACAGAAAGAGCTGAAGACAGCTGAAGACAGAAAGAGCTGAAGACAGAAAGAGCTGAAGACAGAAAGAGCTGAAGACAGCTGAAGACAGAAAGAGCTGAAGACAGAAAGAGCTGAAGAAAGCTGAAGACAGACAGAGCTGAAGACAGCTGAAGACAGACAGAGCTGAAGACAGCTGAAGACAGAAAGAGCTGAAGACAGCTGAAGACAGAAAGAGCAGAAGACAGAAAGAGCAGAAGACAGAAAGAGCTGAAGACAGAAAGAGCTGAAGACAGAGCAGAAGACAGAGCAGAAGACAGCTGAAGACAGAAAGAGCAGAAGACAGAAAGAGCTGAAGACAGAAAGAGCAGAAGTCAGCTGAAGACAGAAAGAGCAGAAGACAGCTGAAGACAGAAAGAGCAGAAGACAGAAAGAGCTGAAGACAGCTGAAGACAGAAAGAGCAGAAGACAGAAAGAGCAGAAGTCAGCTGAAGACAGAAAGAGCTGAAGACAGAAAGAGCTGAAGACAGCTGAAGACAGAAAGAGCAGACAGAAAGAGCTGAAGACAGAAAGAGCTGAAGACAGAAAGAGCAGAAGACAGCTGAAGACAGAAAGAGCTGAAGACAGAAAGAGCAGAAGACAGAAAGAGCAGAAGACAGCTGAAGACAGAAAGAGCTGAAGACAGAAAGAGCAGAAGACAGAAAGAGCTGAAGACAGCTGAAGACAGAAAGAGCTGAAGACAGAAAGAGCTGAAGACAGCTGAAGACAGAAAGAGCTGAAGACAGAAAGAGCTGAAGACAGCTGAAGACAGAAAGAGCTGAAGACAGAAAGAGCTGAAGACAGAAAGAGCTGAAGACAGCTGAAGACAGACAGAGCTGAAGACAGCTGAAGACAGAAAGAGCTGAAGACAGAGACAGCTGAAGACAGAAAGAGCTGAAGACAGCTGAAGACAGAAAGAGCAGAAGACAGAAAGAGCAGAAGACAGAAAGAGCTGAAGACAGAGCAGAAGACAGCTGAAGACAGAAAGAGCAGAAGACAGCTGAAGACAGAAAGAGCAGAAGACAGAAAGAGCAGAAGACAGAAAGAGCTGAAGACAGAAAGAGCAGAAGACAGAGCAGAAGACAGCTGAAGACAGAAAGAGCTGAAGACAGAAAGAGCAGAAGACAGAAAGAGCAGAAGTCAGCTGAAGACAGAAAGAGCTGAAGACAGAAAGAGCAGAAGACAGAAAGAGCTGAAGACAGCTGAAGACAGAAAGAGCAGAAGACAGAAAGAGCTGAAGACAGCTGAAGACAGAAAGAGCTGAAGACAGAAAGAGCTGAAGACAGAAAGAGCTGAAGACAGCTGAAGACAGAAAGAGCTGAAGACAGAAAGAGCTGAAGAAAGCTGAAGACAGACAGAGCTGAAGACAGCTGAAGACAGACAGAGCTGAAGACAGAAAGAGCTGAAGACAGCTGAAGACAGAAAGAGCAGAAGACAGAAAGAGCAGAAGACAGAAAGAGCTGAAGACAGAAAGAGCTGAAGACAGAGCAGAAGACAGAGCAGAAGACAGCTGAAGACAGAAAGAGCAGAAGACAGAAAGAGCTGAAGACAGAAAGAGCAGAAGTCAGCTGAAGACAGAAAGAGCAGAAGACAGCTGAAGACAGAAAGAGCAGAAGACAGAAAGAGCTGAAGACAGCTGAAGACAGAAAGAGCAGAAGACAGAAAGAGCAGAAGTCAGCTGAAGACAGAAAGAGCTGAAGACAGAAAGAGCTGAAGACAGCTGAAGACAGAAAGAGCAGAAGACAGAAAGAGCTGAAGACAGAAAGAGCTGAAGACAGCTGAAGACAGAAAGAGCTGAAGACAGAAAGAGCTGAAGACAGCTGAAGACAGAAAGAGCTGAAGACAGAAAGAGCTGAAGACAGAAAGAGCTGAAGACAGAAAGAGCTGAAGACAGAAAGAGCAGAAGACAGAAAGAGCAGAAGACAGAAAGAGCAGAAGACAGAAAGAGCAGAAGACAGAAAGAGCACGAAGACAGAAAGAGCAGAAGACAGAAAGAGCAGAAGACAGAAAGAGCAAGCTGAAGACAGAAAGAGCAGAAGACAGAAAGAGCAGAAGACAGAAAGAGCAGAAGACAGAAAGAGCAGAAGACAGAAAGAGCAGAAGACAGAAAGAGCTGAAGACAGAAAGAGCTGAAGACAGAAAGAGCTGAAGACAGAAAGAGCTGAAGACAGACAGACCAGAGGACAGTTGAAGACAGACAGAGCTGAAGACAGAAATGGTAAATGGAGCTTATTTATATAGCGCTTTCCAGCCCCCTGTGAGGAGCCCCAAAGTGCTTTACAATACCAGCCATCCTACCCATTCATTCAGACATTCATACACCGGTAGTGGTAGCCTGCCTTGCAAGGCGCCATCCAGACCTACCGGGAGCAACTCGGGGTTAAGTGTCTTGCCCAGGGACACAACGACACATGGTGGGCGGATGCGGGATTCGAACCTCCAACCTTCCGATCAGGGGTTGACTGCCATTACCACTACACCACGGCCGCCCACAAAGAGCAGAAGACAGCTGAAGACAGAAAGAGCTGAAGACATAAAGAGCAGAAGACAGAAAGAGCAGAAGACAGAAAGAGCTGAAGACAGAAAGAGCTGAAGACAGCTGAAGACAGAAAGAACAGAAGTCAGCTGAAGACAGAAAGAGCAGAAGACAGAAAGAGCAGAAGACAGAAAGAGCTGAAGACAGAAAGAGCTGAAGACAGCTGAAGACAGAAAGAGCAGAAGACAGCTGAAGACAGAAAGAGCTGAAGACAGAAAGAGCAGAAGACAGAAAGAGCAGAAGACAGAAAGAGCTGAAGACAGAAAGAGCTGAAGACAGCTGAAGACAGAAAGAGCAGAAGACAGAAAGAACAGAAGTCAGCTGAAGACAGAAAGAGCAGAAGACAGAAAGAGCAGAAGACAGAGCAGAAGACAGCTGAAGACAGAAAGAGCAGAAGACAGAAAGAGCAGAAGACAGCTGAAGACAGAAAGAGCAGAAGACAGCTGAAGACAGAAAGAGCTGAAGACAGAAAGAGCAGAAGACAGAAAGAGCAGAAGTCAGCTGAAGACAGAAAGAGCAGAAGACAGAAAGAGCAGAAGACAGCTGAAGACAGAAAGAGCAGAAGACAGCTGAAGACAGAAAGAGCTGAAGACAGCTGAAGACAGAAAGAGCTGAAGACAGAAAGAGCTGAAGACAGAAAGAGCTGAAGACAGAAAGAGCTGAAGACAGCTGAAGACAGAAAGAGCTGAAGACAGAAAGAGCTGAAGACAGCTGAAGACAGAAAGAGCTGAAGACAGAAAGAGCTGAAGACAGAAAGAGCTGAAGACAGAAGCTGAAGACAGAAAGAGCTGAAGACAGAAAGAGCTGAAGACAGCTGAAGACAGAAAGAGCTGAAGACAGAAAGAGCTGAAGACAGCTGAAGACAGAAAGAGCTGAAGACAGCTGAAGACAGAAAGAGCTGAAGACAGACAGACCAGAAGACAGACAGATCTAAACAGAGCAGAAGAAAGAAACACTGGGAAGACATTGGAGGGTGCCAAGTTTAAAAAAAAAAAACGTTTTTTTTTTAATGAATAATGCATGCCAGGCACTGACAGGAGGGTAAATTCCTTATTTTATAAAATGGTGGACGATGTGTATTTACATTTGTGACCTGCAGAAATAAGTACAAATTTTTAGAGTTTTGATTTTTGTTCACTTTCAGATGAGGCTGGTTACACAATGCTTGTGGTGTTAACCCGCCTACAGAAAGACCAGAAGACAGACCAGACAGACCTTGTTGGTGCAAGTCGTTGTAGCATCAAGACCACAACCTTCTGGATTTTGTGCCGGTAGGCTTTTACCTTGATAAAGTTGCTGTTTAAAGATAAAATATTTCACAGTGCCTGATCATTTCACTAACAAATTTGTTTTGTTTTATTTCTGGCCTTTTGTCTCTAGGCCTGGAACAAGAATTGCATCGCTTTGCAATGATTCCTCTGCTTCACAAACAAATCAACAACCCCAGCTGATCTGCGTCGGTGGCCTGCGGTCATTGAAGCAGTATGTCATCGTTGCCAAGAATGACAAAGTCACCATCCCTGTGACGATGGTCTCACGTGTGCTGTGGACAAGCTTTTCAAACTCTACTGGGTGTGTAACTCGTCTTATCCACCACAACTCTGCCCTGTCTTTACATTCTTTGAGTACATCTACGATCTACCATTCTCCACACAAAGAAAGGCAAAAGTGCTGGAACTGATTGCACGACTTAAAGCTTGCAAGTAAAATGTACAGTTGTCCAAAATGTAGAGGGACTGCATTCAAAGAGGTGAAAAACCTCATATGGCACCTTCATGAAATACATTGCTTATCAGATGGACAGAATATAAAAATTATATTGTCCAAGGACATAACTTGAATTCATTTTCTAAGCATCTACATAGAGCACATTTTGAGACAGGTACAAACGATATGACCGTTGAACTTGACCAACCCTTGTACCTAAGCATGGTGAATTTGGTGAAGATATTCATATTCTGGCACATAACGACTCCATTCTCACATTTGTTCAAATACCAAATGTATTGTACTTTGATGATCATTTTTATGCTTATGCTGTAAAAAAACAAGTGAATATGAATTGATCACACTTGCAGACGTTTCTGATTTGCATCCTTTATATGTTATGAGGAGTTTTGGCACCAGAGAGCTGTGTGTGGCCCCAAGATACAAGATCCTGTACCTTGGTTGATGACTATTGGATTGTCAATACATGTTGCCATTTCGGTGCAATGGGAAAACTCATGCATGTTGGAAGGGACAGGGATTATTTTTCATGATCTCTTTTATTAATTTTATTGCCACGTTTTTCATCCATGTTCACTGAATGTTACAACAAATATTATTCAGGCAGTATGTTTTTTTAAGGTGTGTTGAATAACCTTAGAAAAATGGGTATTTTGTTAGCTTGACTTTTTTTATTTGAGCTATATATTGCAGCTGCCCCAGCTTTATTGTTGTAATGTATTGTAATAATAATAATTGTAATAAAAGTATCTCTAATATCCTCAAATGTGTTTTTTTTAACCTAATCTATGTAAACACATTTTATATGTATATTTGTGTCAAAATGACACATTTTGACACGTTTTGACACAAATTTGTGTTGATTTGAATGACACAATAGTTGTGTTAAAATGACAAACACATTAGTTGTGTCATAAACAACACAACATGTGTTGTCCCTGAGCTGATTCGGTACATGTGTTAAAATTTGACACATCATGTGCAGTTTTTGACACATCTGTTTTAAGAGTGCACATGATTTTATCTTTGATCTTAGTCGATATTATTATTGATTTTATTTGATTTTATCACTTGTTTTATTTTGATCTTTGCTTTGTTACACTTTGTAGCACTTTGAGATTTTTATTAATGAAAAGTGCATTATAAATGGAATTCATTATTATTATTATTATTATTATCCCTAAAAATACTTAATTAGTCCGAGGAGCTGTAACAAACTCACTCTTAAAAATAGCACCTTCTCATAATTTTTAGTATTTTATCTTGTTTTGTGTTGGACCTTGAATTGATTGTTATAACACTTGTTATTTTAATTGCTTTTTACCATTTTATATTATAGCCTCAGGTAGGAGGCTGAGAAGCATTAAGTGTAGAACCACTAGATAGAAGAACAGCTTCTACCCTGATGCCGGGTACCCACCAAACGCGTCTGGAGCGTCAAAAACGCTCTTGCCGCACCCTTTTGGCCGCTTGTCACCAGAATCTGTTCACACTGAAGACGCGTCTGAAGACGCGCAGTGGGAGGAGCGTCTTGGTCCTTTTCCGGTCGGGTTTGTTTTGTTTTTTGTACACCGGGCAGATGAAATCAGCTGTACGTGAGCCTCGTTACTACTTGAGTGGGTTTTCTATGAGCTGAACTGCAGCTCCGAAAGTCTTTGTTGAGATTAAAAAGTTTTTTTATGTTTGGGGTGATCGTATGCTCGAGCGAACAGCGGCAACTGTAAAAATGCCAAGTTTCTTACCGGAGGCTGGTTTCTTCATGGAGGCTCGTTGGGGTAAGTTTAAAAAGTCCAAAAAAAGTCCTGTCGTCGTTGCATCATCACATAGCAGAGTCTCTCCCGATTGGTTGCTGCGACGCGTCGAGCAGCCAAAGTTCAAATATTTGAACTTTGGCTGCTCGATGCGTCGGCTGCTTCGGACGCGTCGCGTGCGCGGAAAAGAACTGCTGCGCGCCGCTTAAAACGCTCAAAACGCGCCGCTTCATGATTCGCTGCGCCTCGCAGCATCTCCACATAGACTTTCAATGTAAACCGGCCGCTAATTCCGCTGCCCGAAACGAGTTTGGTGGGTACCCGGCATGAGGCTGTTACACTCATGTATATCTAACCAGAATAATCACTGTGAAATATCACATCATGTTGCTGCTGATCTGTTTCATGTTGCTGTGTTCATTCGTGCTCATCAGACTCATGTTCATGCTGCTGTTTGGAGTAATGTTTTCTATTATATTAATGCTTAGTGTATTTTTAGTTGATGTCTTTCTTAGTTCATAACTTAGATCTTATTACTGTTCTTCTCTTACATTTTATTGTTGGATGTAACTGGGACCCTGTGTACATAATCTCGTTCCATCACATGTACCATATGTGGTGCGAATGACAATAAAGAAACTCTGACTCCGACATTATGTGGTCTGTATAAAACATGCCTCTCTTGAAAATGAGTCCTTGTGACTCAGTGACACTAACCTGTATGAATAAAGGTTGAATGAATGAAAAAATAGTGGATCGACCAAAGACACCGTCCAGACGACCTGACTTAACTTTGTTGGATTTTTCTACTTGGATTATTGAGCATGAATCAGGATGTTTTGAACCACTTTGGTCATGACTGCTGTCATTAGTCATTAGTCAGTATTTTTAACGAGTCGACGGGGGAGACGGTGGACTACAGAAACCAGCTCCTCAGACTGATGAAGTATTTTGGACGAAAGACGAAATGTTGCAACAAAAACAAACCGTGCAGAGGACCTGACATAACTTTGTTAGACGTGAGATAAAGGAAACACTTCTCAGCATCCTGCTACACATCCGTAATTGATGGTGCATGATAGCGCACTGTTCTCGCGATTAAAGAGAATAAAAACATGTTCAATGAGTGAAGCTTCTTCACTCCTCTGGTAATTCAAAAGGACTTTTCAGAAAATGATTTTACTCAACACAGCTGCCCTGTATGAAACGCCTCGTCTGATCCGTTGATGTTTCCACTTCAGTCTCAGGGACGGTTGAGTCATTCCTGCTCTCAAAACAATTATTTTTGGAGCAGCTTCTTTATAGAATGGTGCAAATTTAGCAACATTGCTCCTCACAATCCATGTCTGGGAACTGAGATGGGTTCAAATTTACTGCCACGCTGCTCACATTATTTTGCTCCCTTTTATTAATTTTGTTGTTGGTTTTAATGAGTTCATGTGGTTGCAGGAGGAAAATGAACATTTTGACTAGTTTTTGTTGGAGAACCCAGAGTATTTTTAATATAAGGCCTTCTTTATTAATGTTTCAGGATAACAGGCAATAAAATGGTATTTCAGGCAAACCTTAAAAAGCAACAATAACAAAAGTCCACAAAGTTCAAACAGACAGTGGTGGGGGAAGAGAGGCAGGAATACATCAGGACACAAGTTGATGTCAGAAATGTTGCTACTCTTGCTACATGCATCCAGGAAATACATTTTTTTTTAAGATCCTGTTGTTTGTCCTCAGCTACAGAAAGAAAATGTGGAGAAAATAGAAAGCAGATCTTCAAAAAAGGGATGAGAAGACATTACTTTACAAACAGGTTAAGAACAATCACAGGTGAAGATGAAATAGCTAGATCAATTGCAGTACTGTATAAAGTCAGGGATTTTTTAATTGATAAAGCTCTGTATATGTTGTATAACACAATCATTGTTCCACGTTTAATCTATTGTATTGAGGTTTGGGGAAAAGCGTGCAAAACAATTACAAAGCCTGTTTTTATTTTACAAAAGAGAGCTGTAAGAGTAATCACCAGAAAAAATTTCAGTCACCCATCAAACACCTTGTTTCTTCAGCTAAATTTATTGAAATTCCAGGAATTGGTTGAATATAGTATTTTATCAGTTATGTATAGGGCTCATAATAACACATTACCTTTAAATATCCAAAGAAATTTTATAAAAAGACAAAGTGATTACAATCTCAAAGGGACAGAGATATTCATCAAACCACAATTCAGAACCAGCTTAAAGGGACGGTCTACCTCAATTCAGGGAGTTCGATTGTGGAATGCTCTGGAGAGTGATGTTAAAAATGCAAAATCAATGTATACATTTAAGAAAAAGGTCAAAAAGGACTTGCTCAAAAACTATATATGATGTAACTTAGTGTGTTTGTATATTACACTTATGTTGACTGATGATGTAGCTTAGTGTGTTGTGTATTACAGTTAGAAAAATTAAGTAGAGTTATTCATTTTGTGATGTAGTTTGTGTATTACAGTTAGAAAAATTAAGTAGAATTATTCATTTTGTGATGTAGTTTGTGTATTACAGTTAGAAAAATTAAATAGAATTATTCATTTTGTGATGTAGTTTGTGTATTACAGTTAGAAAAATTAAGTAGAATTATTCATTTTCTGATGTAGTTTGTGTATTACAGTTAGAATGATGTAGTTTGTGTATTACAGTTAGAAAATTAAGTAGAATTATTCATTTTGTGATGTAGTTTGTGTATTACAGCTAGATAAATTAAGTAGAATTATTCATTTTGTGATGTAGTTTGTGTATTACAGTTAGTAAAATTAAGTAGAATTATTCATTTTGTGATGTAGCTTGAAGGTTAACATTGGTTGAACAAACAGTGAAATAAGGGGCAGATATAATAAGATTTCATCTTCTTTCTGCTCCTTTCATTTTATCCTACTTGTATTCTTGTATCTGATGAAACTGTCTTGTATTGTTCTTTAAAAATGAATGAATAAACATCAAATCAAATCAAATCAAAATCAAATCAAATCACACTTTATGTAGGTAGAGTTTCAAAAAGCCCAAGATGATTTTCAGATGGTCCTTTAAAAAAATTTTTTGTAAATAACAGAACATTCTGTGACAAATGTGCCGTTTCGCATAAGACCATAAACAGAAAATAATCCTCTGCTTCTGGTGTAAACACTCCACAAAGCATGGGGTAAACTACCAGATAGGGGATTGTAGGTCAATTCAATGTCAGAGCTCCGAGTCACATGGACTTTGATTTCCTGCATCTGCACAACCTAGTATACCATAATCTATACACATCTGTTTTAACTTGTGCACATTTGCAAGGGGTGGCAGGTGTCAATACATTTAGCTATTTTGAGTTTAACATCTCACTCCCTCACCACATTCGACTGGACAACTGTGGCAGCCCAGTCATTTTCAATTGAGAAAGCTCCTCGGATGAGAAGCGAAACATCTTCTGTACAAATAGTCCAGCTGTTCTTGTCTTGAACTTATTTGAATTGACCATGTCCTGCATGACTGAGAATCTTCACCAGCGTGCTGCTCAGTAGTTATTCTCTATTTCAGCCTATGATGCTGACTTTAAGTTGAGGCTGTTGGTGGCGACGTCTTCCTCGTGTAATGATCGGAGGGAGTTTCATCACTTACCTTAAAAGAAAACGAGCCCTTTTAAAAAAGTTCCCACTAAACAGGAACAGCTTTGCACACATTGTTGTCTATCTATGATACGGTTTGTGAGAACACATGGAACTCCTTAGACACACAGCTTCCCACTGACTTTTATATGAGCCTTAAATTACACCCCGAGAGCGAGACAGGATTCAGACCTTGGGTTCATTCATCATCACAACCATGCAGTTGACTTCTCTCAGCCTGCAGGCTGACTGCAGCCCAATACCCTGTAAAAAA
>JBBPBX010020386.1:0-28214 GCA_038048925.1 Garcialebias charrua | reverse complement strand
TATATATATATGTACACAGTATATATATTATATATCTTAAAGTACAAGTTTAAAGAGTAAGCAGTCACTTTGAACCCTCAGCTTTGTGTAGTTATGTTTGTTGTGTTGTTGTGTTTGTTGTTGTTGTGTTTGTTGTGTTGTTGTGTTTGTTGAGTTGTTGTGTTTGTTGAGTTGTTGTGTTTGTTGAGTTGTTGTTGTTGAGTTGTTGAGTTTGTTGAGTTGTTGTGTTTGTTGAGTTGTTGTGTTTGTTGAGTTGTTGTGTTTGTTGAGTTGTTGTGTTTGTTGAGTTGTTGTGTTTGTTGAGTTGTTGTGTTTGTTGAGTTGTTGTGTTTGTTGAGTTGTTGTGTTTGTTGAGTTGTTGTGTTTGTTGAGTTGTTGTGTTTGTTGAGTTGTTGTGTTTGTTGAGTTGTTGTGTTTGTTGAGTTGTTGTGTTTGTTGAGTTGTTGTGTTTGTTGAGTTGTTGTGTTTGTTGAGTTGTTGTGTTTGTTGAGTTGTTGTGTTTGTTGAGTTGTTGTGTTTGTTGAGTTGTTGTGTTTGTTGAGTTGTTGTGTTGTTGAGTTTGTTGAGTTGTTGTGTTTGTTGTGGTTGTTGTGTTTGTTGAGTTGTTGTGTTTGTTGAGTTTGTTGTGTTTGTTGTGTTTGTTGTGTTTGTTGTACTCACAGCACGCACAGAGCGTAAGCTCCGCTCACACTCTCGCTGTCCCGCACCAGAAAGCTGCCGTCTCTGCCCGCCCGGGCGAGCAGCTCCTCGGCCGCCGCTCGACTCAGGTCCCGGTGGTACCACATCGGCGGAGTGGGCCCTCCACCACCGCCTCCCCCGGCCATGGCCACAGCCCTTCCAACCGGGTCCAACTCTCCCGACTGCACCTCCTCCTCACGAGTGCACCTCCTCCTCGAGTCCAGCGAAGAAGAAAAGAAGAAGAAGAAGAAGAAGGAGACAATCCAAGCTGAAGGAACCGCGGAGACCTGAGCGGTGTCCCGGCCGAGGAACAGGGCGACGGCTACAAGTCGTCCATTCTTTCTTTTGGAAAAGTTGCGCCGTTTGCGGTCGCTTCGTTTCCCTCAACAACTCCCTCCTGTCTCTCTTCCCAGGCAGTCCCACGGAAATCAAGAAGAGTATGTAAATCCACGGCCGCAGCGCAGAAACACAACGACAATTAGCGACATTGAAGGAGCTAAACGCGGCGTTTCCGGTTAGGAATTTCAAAATAAAACGACACAAGCCGTTTTTTACATTTTTGTGGTTTTATTTTATTAAAGTCCGGACATCTCTATTTAATCTAATTTTATTTAGCTTGATAAAAAAAGAAACGCTTGAAGGACTGATGGTTAGGCTAAAAACAAACAAAAATGTAAATGAAAGAAAGAAGCTAAATCCGTGTATGGTTCGTTCTTTCTTGGAGTGGTTGTGGTAAATGATGAAAACTATTGAAATGTGCAAGCATAAAGTGCAATGTACAGTATTTACTATAACCATCACTCCACATTTTAAGTCACAAGAAATATTATGCTCCCTCCAACATCAAAAAAGGCGTTCAATACAAGATCAACTGGACTTTATTTAAGACGTTTCGCTTCTCATCCGAGGAGCTTTATCAATTCAATGAAACAGACTGTGTGCGCGTGGAGTTATAACAGTGAGTCACGCACCAACATACCGGGTATGTAAATTTCAAACTGAGGTAACACATACATGTAAATTGACAGATCACACCTTAATTTTATCATGTCCTGGACGACTGAGAATCTTCACCAGCATCTCCCTCCAACATGTTTATGCTGTGGTACGAAGTAGGGATGCACGATATTGGACTTTTGGCCGATATGCCGATATGTTAAAACTTATTTGGCCAATAACCGATACAGATATACAGTACTGTACCGGTATATAGTTTTTCCTAGACCTACTTACAGAGACTACATAGCTTTCTCTCAGTGTTGGGCACCAGACCGCTGGGGAGCGCTAAAGCGCTAATCCGCTAATTTTCATTCATTCAACCTTTATTTATTTTGTGTGCGCTATAGCGGATTGACTAACTTTTATAATTCATAAGCGGATTTGCGCTATTTTTATTTAAAATGCAGTTTGTTTTTTGTTTGTTTATTTATTCAATTCATTTCATTAAAAAAACAATACAATTTCAAGAGAAAAAAACAATATAAAATACCTATAAAATGAAAGGCGGCAGAAGAAGAATTAAATCTTATCAATTCTGCCCCCTTAACAAAATCAATTCAAACAATCAATTCAAGCAATAATCACAAATAATACAACAAAACCCAAAACTTATCACAATTATTCTTTATATTTCCCTAATATTAACTAACTTAACTATATCTCATCAGCATTATATTCTTGATCTTTTTCTTAAATACAAATAATGATTCCTCATTTTTAATATTATTCAAACCATAAAGTTCAGTTGATCTTGTATTGAACGCCTTTTTGATTCCATAGATCAATTCCCCTCATTAAAGTAGACCTACCCCGCAAACTTGTTCTAAACTTTGGCTTAACAAAAATATCCGTTCCTTTTAAATTATAGCAACAGCTCCTTTTTACAAAATACGCTTGTACGTTCGATGGTAAATTGTGATTCTGAGCCCTGTACATTAGTAATAGAATAAAGTAGTCCACCAAATAATAAAACTTGAGTAATTTCAGTTGATAAAATAAAATACTTGAAGGATGACAATAATGTTTTCTTGAGATAATTCTTACAGCTCTTTTTTGTAATTGTAAAATAAAAATAAACTTGGTTACAGTTTTACAAGCTGTACCCCAGACACCAATACAATAAATTAAATTTGGCACAACAATTGTATTATACAGCAAACACAAAGCTTTGTCAGTCAGTAAGTCCCTCGTTTTATATAGTACTGCCATGGACTTAGACATTTTGTTATGATCTCAAAAGGTAACCCAGTTGGTAACGAGACCCAGAACGACACAAGACAAAAAGGTGCAAAAGTAACAGTGTTTATTTACAGTGGGGAATAACTATTTACAAATGTACAAGGGTCCTCTGGATTTCCTGGAAGATGAAAAAGCAGACAGTCAGATGGGTTTGAGCAGAAAGTTCTTCCAGGGTAATTGCTTTTGTTTGTTTATTGTTTCCTTACGGATGAAAAGAGGATGATGATTCCAGAGTGTCCTAATGTCCTTGAGATGGAGTCCCAGAGGGCGAGTGAGGCAGGCAAGTGGCTGGAGGGCAAAGCACGACGAGCAGAGAGCTGGAACCAGGAGAATCCGAGGGCTGAGAACACAACAAGCACAGGGTAAGTTTCTCTCAAATGTACTCACAAACTGGCTAGAGGCATAAATACCATGTGTGGCATAAAATGCTTCAGCGAAGAGTAGAACTCGACTGCAGCCTTAAGTAGAGGTGGAGCTCGTCAGGTGGATGACCGTCAGCTGTGGATGATTGGCGGCCATCTTGGAGCTGCAGCAGGTGCCACTCTTACAGTACCCCCCCCTCAAGGGGCGCCTCCAGGAGCCCCGACGCGCTTCTCAGGGTGAGCCCTGAAGAAGGCGGTGATCAGACTGGGGTCCAGGATGAAAGAGCGAGGAATCCACGACCGTTCCTCAGGGCCGTATCCCTCCCAGTCCACAAGATACTGAAAACCTCTCCCACGACGGCGCACATCCAGAATGGCACGCATTGTGAAGGCTGGATGGTTGTCGATGAGACGAGGAGGCGGCGGAAGGTCGGCAGGCGGACACAAAGGACTCACGGAAACGGGCTTGACCTGGAACACGTGAAACGTCGGATGAACCCTCATGGAAGCCGGCAGCCGAAGACGTACCGCAGAGGGGTTGACAATCCGGATGATAGGGAAAGGCCTGATGAAACGAGGTGCCAACTTCCTCGGGGTTTCCTTCAGGGTGATGTTCCTAGTGGAAAGCCAAACCCTCTGACCCACCTGATAGGAGGGTGCAGAAGATCGTTGGCGGTCCGCAAACCTCTTATTCTGGGCGGCCGTGCGGAGGAGTGCCACCTTAGCCTGGCGCCAGACATGCCGACATCGTCTGAAATGGTGCTGCACTGACGGCACAGCTATGTCCGACTCCTGGCTGGGGAACAAAGGAGGCAAATATCCCAGCGACGCTTCAAAAGGAGTCATACCTGTGGCTGCAGACGTATGGGCGTTGTGAGCGTACTCCACCCAGACCAGATGTCGACTCCAGGCAGAGGGATTGCCCTCAACGAGACATCGAAGGGTGGCTTCAAGCTCCTGGTTGCACCGTTCAGCCTGACCGTTGGACTGCGGGTGGTAGCCGGAGGTGAGACTGGTCGACGCCCCCAAGGCACTACAAAAACTGCGCCACACCTGAGAGACGAACTGGGGACCCCTATCCGACACCACGTCAGAAGGGACACCGTCTTGACTTCCGCTCTCGGCAAAAGCAAGTCGCATATCTTTTTGCTCCTACCCTCCCTAGTTTTCCTCCCCCCCCCTGCTTGCTTTTTGTCTCGTCTGTGACTCTTCAGCGCTCACTCGAACCAATTTGCGATGGATTTAATTAATTGGGCTGTTTCCTCTATAGATAAAATTTTTTCCACGAAGCGAACCGGGCCAGGAGAAGCGGTTTGCCCCTCTGACACGCACGCTGTTGGATACATGATGGACTCGTGGGGCCAGTGGCAGCCAATGTGTCTGACGGTCCTGTCTGTCGAAGACGTGGAAGATTTGTGGATTATTGGAATATTGGTGGCAGCTGCTCTGTTTTTTGGCGTCAGCGGAGCTGTCTGCTACTGGAAGCTGAGGAAGACTTCGGCGGCCATCAGCGCGCTGGCCAAACTTCCTGATCAGCAAGATTCTCTGATCCGGGCTGTGAGCTCCACATCCCAGCTGTTGTACGAACTGAACCGCACGATGGGAGCGGCGGTAGACCACCGCGGACCTGCGGTGCGCTTTGGAACTCGTTTACAGCCGTCCGGCCTCAATCAGGGCACAGATGGGGGTTCTTAGCTCGGAACCTCACATGATTCGGCGATTTTGGACCTGAACAGCACCTGGACTTGGAAGGCTGCAGTAAAATGTACACTGTGGCCTGGATTGAAGATAAACAAAAGAACTATCTAATCTAGTTTCTGCACGACCTTGAAAAGAAGGCTGTCTGGAAACTATTCTCCTGGAGTCGAAGCTGAGAGACCTTGCTGCACTCCTCCTCCCCCTCCCCCAGAGATCTCTGTGTGTGCGCTCGGAGGCGCCGAGCTGAGACAACTGCTGAACTGTGCTTATCTGAATGTTACTCACAGACTTTTTGATCTCCTTGCTTGTCATCAAACTGCAACAATGTCTTGTCTCGTTGTGCTAATGCTGGTAGAGTTTTTGGGACTTTATCATAGAGTGTCTTAAGACAAACTTTGATAGATTCTTTTTTTGAATACCACAAATGATACCTATTGTGTTTTCCTTTTTCCTTATCTGATTGTGGTGGCGCAGTTTCAGACTGCTGCGACTTTCCATGCGTACGTCCCTCTTCGGATGGTGCGTGCGCCAATTGCAGAACTTTGTACCCTGGTGCAATAAATTGCCAATAAAGATATATTCTATTCTATTCTATTCTATTCTGTATACGAAAAACGTGCTGTACAAGGAGATGAGCAGTCTCCATTGCAGAAGGCAACTTGGGAAGAGGTACAAAATGGGCTGCTTTAGAAAACCTGTCAATGATGGTGAGAATGGTGGTGTTACCCTCAGGAGGCAGGCCGGTGACGAAATCAAGAGCGATGTGGGACCATGGTCGGCTGGGTGTGGGCAATGGCCGAAGAAGACCTGCAGGGGGTTGGGTACCGGTCTTGTTTCTGGCACATGTGGGACAAGCTGCAACAAAGTCTTTGACGTCCTGGGATAAAGTGGGCCACCAGAAATGAGTCTTGGTTAACGATAACATACGTGTAATACCTGGGTGACATGAGAGCAGTGCTGGGCAGCGCTAATCCAAAAATTAGTTCCGCTATTTCTAAAGCACTAATTAATTTATTTAGGTCCGCAATTTCAAAAGCACTAATGTCTTGTGAAAATTAGGGGAAGCTAAATTCTAAACCGCTATTTAAATTCAACAATTGGTAGCCAGCAAGTTATGCAATATTTGCACTACACTGCCAACTAGCGGTCCATATCCTAGATGTTATTACTGTTTTTCTCTTACATTTTGTTGTTGGATGTAACTGGGACCCCGTGTACATAATCTCATCTCATCACATGTACTACATGCGGTGCAAATGACAATAAAGACTCTCTGACTCTGATAATAATATTGTTTGTAATAATAATCATTTTCTTTGAGTATAACCAATAGACAAAATACACAGAACAAAACAGACCCTAATTACAACCAATAGACAAAATACACAGAACAAAACAGACCCTGATTACACCCAAGAGTTCTTTTTTTTCTATTTTAAATCAGTTCTTGAATCCCGGATGATTAAAGGTCCATCAATCAATAATCTGGTAGTTTGTAGTTCATGATCCAGGGTAATATGTCCAGAAAAAAACAAATAGTTTGGTGCAATTTAAGTCCTACCGCACAGCTGCGGTGATCCGGTAGCTTGCCATCCTGGGTGGGAACAGGGGGTGAAAAAAACCCTGACCTAAACAAGGTCATAAACAAAACAAAAATTAGCATTACTATATACACAGGACTAAACTGTTATCAAAAATAGTTAAACATTCACATAGTTAAACATTCACAAAAACAAATAAAATAATTCCAGCAGGTATTTTTCAAGAATCATTCAAATGTCCTGTTAAGCACCTTGGTCAATGCAAGGCATTGCAGGAAGGTGCTATACAAATAAAGTTTATTATTATTATTATAACTTCAATTCAAAGACCAACAATACATATCAAATTAAAGTTACAGATCAAGTTTTAAAGTGCACTTCCAAGTTGTATCCAAGTTTAATTCATATAAGAGTCAATTAAGCTTAATTTACTTCAATATTGTTTCAAAAAACAAATAGTAATTTCTTTTTTCTTGCGCAACCCAAAATAAATTAAACCAATTCCAAATTTCTATAGGCAGTCAACAGACTGTGCCAAAGTCTCCCCAGTTACTCCAGTAACAGAAACTGGGTCAATGTCCAGAACGGGGAGAGCAAATTCCTTAACCAAATCATGACTGATTAAATTTTGTTCAGCACCAGAGTCAATTAATGCTGACACAGGAAAACAATTTTGTTCGAACTGAATGACAGTGGGTAAAGTTAATCTACGTATGGAAGTGACAGATGAAGTGCCCACCAATAACTTCCGTTCTATTGGCGGGCGTTTACGTTTCCCAGAAGTGGGCATGAAGCAATATAATGTCCCTCCTTTCCACAATACATGCATAAGTTGGAATTCCTACGTCTCATTCTTTCATTTTCTGTCAATTTAGTTCTACCAATCTGCATTGGTTCAGGTTCAGGTAATGCTAACTGAGTTCCAGTAGACGGCGGTAGTGGGCTTCGGGACTTGGCACCAAATTTATATTCCCCACCTGATGACGTGGAGAAACCGGAAGTGTTGGGTCTCTGGTAGTTGTAGTCCCGTTCTCGGCGACGTTCCCGGAAGCGTTCGTCAATGGAGATTGCCAAATTTATTAGTGCGTCGAAATTAGGAGGTTTGTCTCTTGCTGCAATCTGGTCCTTAACGTAATCAGAGAGAGAGTTCAAAAGTATACCTTGAAGCGCCCTGTCGTTCCACTCCGTTTGAACCACGAGAATGCGGAAGTCCAGAGCGTGTTCGGAGACGGGTCGTCTGCCCTGATGTAATCCCAACAAACGCTTCTCTGCGTTGGGTTGTTGCAACGGCCGGTCAAAAATCCTGCGGAACTCGATCAGAAACCGGTCGAATGATACGAAGTCCAAATCATGGTTGTGGAGGTACGAAGATGCCCACTGGAGGGCTTTACCTGAAAGTTGACTGTTCAGATAAGTTATTTTAGCGATGTCCGTTGAATAAAGTGGAGGAGCTCCTTTGAAGGCGAGTTTGCACTGTAGGAGGAAACCTTCACACAACGCTGGGTCTCCTGAGAAGAGTTCAGATGGTTTAACCAATAACTGTTGAGGAGAAGGAGAGTTATTGCTTGAACTGGTGCTGGGAGAGCTTGGATCTGAGGTGGCAGCAGGAGCTGTGGGAGGAAAAATGGCAAGTTTCTTCTGTATTGTGTTAACCATACCTCCGAGTACTAGCATGTCAGTTTGGGTCTTATGTTGTTGACTCAATATTTGTTTTAGCATCGAAGTCTGGCTTGTGGCCTGCGAAGAGGAAGCTTGTGCGTTCATGGTCTCGTTCTGGGTTTTGTTTGGGCTGAGGCATTAACTGTTATGATCTCAAAAGGTAACCCAGTTGGTAACGAGACCCAGAACGACACAAGACAAAAAGGTGCAAAAGTAACAGTGTTTATTATTTACAGTGGGGAATAACTATTTACAAATGTACAAGGGTCCTCTGGATTTCCTGGAAGATGAAAAAGCAGACAGTCAGATGGGTTTGAGCAGAAAGTTCTTCCAGGGTAATTGCTTTTGTTTGTTTATTGTTTCCTTACGGATGAAAAGAGGAGGATGATTCCAGAGTGTCCTAAAGTCCTTGAGATGGAGTTCCAGAGGGCGAGTGAGGCAGGCAAGTGGCTGGAGGGCAAAGCACGACGAGCAGAGAGCTGGAACCAGGAGAATCCGAGGGCTGAGAACACAACAAGCACAGGGTAAGTTTCTCTCAAATGTACTCACAAACTGGCTAGAGGCATAAATACCATGTGTGGCATAAACACAAACCCCTTGAGCTGCGTGCCACCTCTGATCTGACTCTGTTCAAAACCAGACTGAAGACCCACTTGTTCAAAAAAGCTTTCAGTGTGTAACTTTTATTACTTTTGGTATTTTAGTATGTAGCATTTTTTATTTCCATTGCCTTTTATTTCCACTTGTTCAAAAAAGCTTTCAGTGTGTAACTTTTATTACTTTTGGTATTTTAGTATGTAGCATTTTTTATTTCCATTGCCTTCTTTTATTGCTGTTGTTTCTTATTCTATTTTCATTGATTTATTGTTCCAGTTTATTCATCTTTTTATCCTGTTAAGCACCTTGGTCAATGCAAGGCATTGTAGGAAGGTGCTATACAAATAAAGTTTATTATTATTATTTTATTATAAAATGCCTCAGCGAAGAGTAGAACTCGACTGCAGCCTTAAGTAGAGGTGGAGCTCGTCAGGTGGATGACCGTCAGCTGTGGATGATTGGCGGCCATCTTAGAGCTGCAGCAGGTGCCACTCTTACACATTTTAGTTCTTACAAAATGAATATGTTTTTTCCATGACAATTTATCATCGATAATTACACCCAAAAACTTTACTTCATTCAATCTTTGTATCTCCACACCATCAATTTTGAAAAGAAAATCCATAGTTGACTTTTTTTTTTACTAAATATCATATACAGTAATTAGTTTTTTCCACGTTCAGTGATAACTTGTTTAATTTAAACCAAGTTTGAATTTTGTCAAACTCCATCTTCATTAATTCAAATGTCTGATCTAAGTCTCTACTCGAGCATAAGAAAGTAGTATCATCTGCAAATAAAACACACTTAAGAATCCCAGACATCTTAATATCATAATTTACATATAAAATAAACAACTTAGGCCCAAGCACCGAACCTTGTGGTACTCCACACAAAATACTGCATAGTTGAGATCTAACATCATCAATCGTGCATTTTTATTTTATTTTTTTTAATTAAAAATACAACAAGAGGAGACGTTTCCCAGTCTGTGGAGTGGATGTTCCAGTCATGCTATGCACACCAGCTCCTGCACAGCAGAGACGTGGATCGCATGTCCCACGGGGATGAGGGTCTTCATCCATCTTCAGCAGTGCGCCCTGCAGACAGTGCACATTTTACGCACAGGAGCATCTCCAGACAGCTCTACAGACTGCGCGGACAACTGCTGGTGTGTCGGAACTAAAAATAAATGAAAAAAAAAAAACACAACCAGAGAAATTTTTGAGTATTATTCACATTACATCACGTTTCAAAACGACAGCACTAATTTGTCAAAATAACAGCAATCAAAATGTTGCAAAGACAATCCAATTTACCTGTACTTTAAAAATAAATGGATGGATGGATTATCCTTAGCAGGACAACAGAGAATTGAAGCACTGGAAGGCAGTGGCAATCGAGATTGGAGCAGGAGGAGCAATAATGCGTAGGCAGCTGGCGCAGCGCAGGACTGAATTCAGCTGAGAAGAGTTCGGTTCGGACAGTGACGTATGTGGAGGTGGTGGTGTTAGGACGCTTCACAGAATCGGAGGTGATCGACTTATTGTTGCTCTCTAAAATTTCAATTCAACCTTTATTTATACAGGTCGTTTGTCTCATTGAGCAAAGGTCAAAGGAAAAGTTTACAAGACAGTGGTGAGACCAGCTATGTTGTATGGTCTGGAGACAGTGGCATTGACTAAAAGACAGGAGAAAGAACTGGAAGTAGCAGAAATGAAGATGCTGAGGTTCTCCTTAGGAGTGACAAGGATGGATAAGATCAGGAATGAGATAATCAGAGGTACAGCACATGTTGAACAACTGGGAGATAAAGTTAGGGAGGCCAGACTGAGATGGTTTGGACATGTCCAGAGGAGGGACAGTGGGTATATTGGTAGAAGGATGTTAGAAATGCAGCTGCCAGGAAAAAGACAAAGAGGAAGGCCAAAGAGGAGATATATGGATGCAGTTAGAGAGGACATGAAGGTAGTTGGAGTGAGGACAGAGGATGCAGAGGACAGAGTGAGGTGGAGGAGGATGACTCGCTGTGGCGACCCCTGAAAAGGGAAAAGCCGAAAGAAGAAGAAGAAGTTTGTCTCATTGAGCCTCGAGTACTCATTTACAAGAGAGACCTGTTTTTAATCAGTTTAATCAAATGTCTACAGATGTTTAACAACCAGTTAATACACACCAAACTGCATGAAATTACATCTCTTTTATTCCAAATTTTCTGGGGGAGGACCCACCGACAATCCCCACTCCCCCATGCCGGACCGCCTGCTATTTGTGTTCCAGCATCAATCGGTTTACAAATTAAGCCGTTGTAGCAGGCTAAATTGATAAAGACCATGCAGAATAATGTAGTATTTTAATTCCACAGCAGAGAAAGCAGTGCTGGGCAGCACTAATCCAAAATTTAGTTCTGCTATTTCCAAAGCGCTTATTAATTTATTTAGGTCCGCAATTTCAAAAGCGCTTATGTCTTAGCAAAGCTAGCGGAAGCTAATGCTAACGCGCTAACGTGCAAATGGCGAACTACTTTTTTTAATCCAGCAGATTTGACCATTTCGTGAAACGGTTAAGCTCAGAAAAACCTTGTGCTATAAAGTCAGCTAAGAAATATATTTTTTCTCAGCAAAGAAATAATTGTTTTTACCGTGTTTTCTTGTAAAGTCCTTCGCTTCTGTGGCCGGTCGCCATTTTGAACAGGGCAAATGGCGAACTACTTTTTTTAATCCAGCAGATTTGACCATTTCGTGAAACGGTTAAGCTCAGAAAAACCTTGTGCTATAAAGTCAGCTAAGAAATATATTTTTTCTCAGCAAAGAAATAATTGTTTTTACCGTGTTTTCTTGTAAAGTCCTTCGCTTCTGTGGCCGGTCGCCATTTTGAACAGGGCAAATGAGGCGCTGACGCGTCGCGTAGGCCGCTGAGAAACATCCATAAGTTCACCCTCCATGTTAAAAACTCTTCGTCTGACTCTTCGAAAACAAGCAATAAGGCTGCAGAGTAACACACTGGCTGCTAACTGCTATAGAGAGAGCGCTCTCTCTAGCCCCCCTTAGGGCGGGGACCGCTTTTTTTCACGGACCACATCCGGCGCTGACCGGATATGGTCTGTGAGCAGTCGTCCGGTTGATTTAAGAGCCCGTAAATAAGTTTTTTTGTTTTTACTGATAGATAATTAGTTATTAGCGGTACTGTAAATGTGGGATCTAATCTTGCAACCTCAATTCCTATAATGGATGAAAATGTGAGTTATTTAATCAGTGGTTGTGTAAACAGTATGTTTCTAAATGGAACTACTAAAGAAGAAATAATGAAGGTTGTTGGACAATTTACTGATAAAAGATCTAAAGACTGTGATGATTTGGACATGATGGTTGTGAAGGAGATAATAAGTCATATTATAGAGCCATTTACACACATCTGTAATTTATCATTTTCTAAAGGTATATTCCCTGAAAAAATGAAAGTTGCAAAGGTGGTTCCAATTTTTAAAAATGGTGAGAAATGTTTATTTAATAATTATAGACCTGTATCTTTGTTGCCACAGTTTTCAAAAATCCTTGAAAAATTATTTGTGTCCAGATTGGACAAATTTCTTGATAAAAACAATATCTTGAGTGATAGTCAGTATGGTTTTAGATCAAATAATTCGACAAGTTTGGCTCTTATGTAATTGATAGAACAGGTTACTTCAGCAATAGATGATATTGTATAAGTTTATTTGTATTGGCAGAGATTTTAGTTGCCGGATCCAAGCAAACAGTTGAAATCAAGTCAAAATGAGAGAGTTCCCGAATCTTGTTCTGGCAGGATCTAGTTCAAATTAACAACTGCCTGCTACCAAATGCAGATGCCAAAAAGGGGGCTGAAAAGGATGTACCACTATATAAATATATATAAATATATAAATATAAAATAACAGCACCTTTTATATCGTTGAGTTATTTTGATGGAATGTCCGATATTTAACTTTATCGCTAATATCGGCTGATACTGATATCATGCCGATAATATCGTGCATCCCTAGTAAGAAGTTCTGTTCACATTAATACACAAATTTCAAAGTTTTAATTCATATTTAAATGGATGCTTTTACACAATGAGAAAACATTTACAGTATCTTCAAGGTTAGAATATTAAATCAGTTCTTTCTGAAACCAAAAGCATCTGATGAGTAAGGTAAGATGGGGTTAGGTTATCATTTCAGGTAACTTTGAGTTTTTACCATCTCCAGGAAAAAAGATTAGTTTCAATTACTCTCATTATCATCAAAATTATAAAACACCAGAGAAGATATTTCATTTGCTTCAGAATTTTATTTTACTTCTTCGCTCCTTTCAGATTTTTGCCATTTTGTTTTTTTATCAATATGGACAGGACAATACATTGGAATAAACATGAATCCATTATGTTATAAATAAAATCTATTAATTATACGTTAACTTACATCTGCAGCAGCCCTCAGCTGTTTAACAACTAAATCACTAAACACAACTAAAACCACATGATAAATAAAATATGATCATCATATAAAAGTAAAAACATTATGCAACAAACAGCAGCCATCACCCTGAAGTACGATGACAAATTTGTCTTGTAGATTTAGAGAATAATAAGTCAAATGTAATCTTGTTAGTTCTTAGCACATTGTTTGTGCAAGATTTTACATTTCCTTCTTCTCACAGCTCTAAAAGACAAGTAACAGTTTTGTTCAGTGAAGTTATTCAGCAGAGGGGGAGCAAAAGTGCAAAATTATACACCAGTAAAACATCAGCACATTAATTCCTGTTTTACAAGTGTTTGGTAAAATGTGTGTTTGACTGTGTCCACTATTTTTAAAACCTGCTTGTAAAGTCTTTCAGATGACTGCAGCATATTCCACCCTGTGAGTCTACAACTGGTCCGAGTAAAATTGAGAAAAGTTTTCATTCATCATTAAAAAAAGACCATAAAGTAGAATAAACTGGATCCACCCTCAGTTACAAGCTGGCTACACCTAGATTCTGCAGGGTTCAACATCTGGAAAAGAAGGATATAACAACAAGAATCACAACTCTACTTGCACTTTTATACCTTTACAACATTTCACAGGTAATATTTTGTTTTAGGTGTAATTTATTCTGCAGCTTAAAGGCTTTTAAAAGGGGGGGGAGAGAGAGAGAGAGAGAGAGAGAGAGTGTGAGTGAGTCATAACAGATACAATGTAATTGGTGTGTAAAGTGGTTTGTCAGTGCACCTTCATAGTTTGCAAAAAAACACTGTTCTTCGCCCCTCAGTGCATGCACTGTATAAACATCCAATTACAGGTGGTCCCCAACTTACGAGCGAGTTCCGTTCCTACGAGGTGCTCGTAACACGAAATCTCGTATGTCGGAACCCGAAACACGTGTCGCTCGTAAGTCCGGATTTTCGGTCGTAAGTCAGAAAATGTATGCTAGCGCTACTACGAACACCCGTTTTTCAACACAAACGTACATACTAGTTCATAAACATGCACAGAACTTTGTTTACAAACGGTTAGCTAACACACTTTCATCTAAAAACACATACCAGTGCTGTATTTTCTGTATGTTCTGTACAACTTTACTGTTTGTTAGTCAGCTCGTAAGTCTGGAACCTCCTAAGTTGATGTGCTCGTAAGTCAGGGACTACCTGTATTTGGTTTCATGTTGGTAACATGTAATAATAATAATAATAATAATAATAATAATAAACTTTATTTGTATAGCACCTTCCTACAATGCCTTGCATTGACCAAGGTGCTTAACATGTAGGGTGGCACAGTAGCACAGTTGGTACAGCTGTTCTCTTCCAGTGAGGTCGCCGGAAAAAATCCAAGCTAGGAGCCTTTCTGAGTGGAGTGTGCATGTTCTCTCTGTGTATGCGTGGGTTTTCTCCAGGTACTCCAGTTTCCTCCCACAGACCAAAAACATGCACGTTAGACTGATTGGTAACTCTGAATTGTACCTAGGTGTGAGTGAGAATGGTTGTCTCATTTGTCTCTATATACTGTATGTCTCTGTGATGGACTGGAGGCTTGCCCAGCATGTCCCCCACCTCTCGCACAATGATAGCTGGACATGGGCACTCGTGACCCGAAAAGGAAGAAGTGGGTAATGGATAGATGGATTGTAACATTGGGCCGCTGTGGCTGAGAGCAATGTCCTCCACTGGGAGAATTGATTCCACCAACAGTCACATGCTGAAGTGTCCCTGAGCAAGACACCATGTTTACATGGACATAAGTACATGTACAGTAATTGGATTAAACGGCCATTCAGACTAAAAATGTATCATGTAAACGTCCCATTTGGATTATTCTTTGTTGTTTCAGCTCGATCTGAATGAATTTGTAATCAGAATGAGACGGGTGATTTATGCCGATTCACAATCTGAACGGTGTGCATGTAAACACTTAATCTACTGTAATCAGTTTATTCCTATCGTGAAAAACTGACCTGCCTGCACAAGTGCGACCCATGTCTATCTCACATATTTCTGCCTGACTAATGCTAATAATATTAGCATGTCAGGGAAGCAAAACTGGTCGGTGAGTGACACAACATTTCTACTAGAAGCTTTGAAAGAGCTCAAAATGATTGCATCACCTGCAGCTCAGTCAGGGACTGCAGTAACATCTCCACCATCATTAAAAGCTGTCGCGGGTCCATTTTGGGCACTCAGGTTTGTTTACGTTCATCCCAGAAGTAGAACATCTGTGTTTTTTAAGGAGAGTTTACCACTCTGCGCATGTCAGTACTTCTATTCTGACTGCATGTAAACACTTGTCGTGAACAGATTGTGCCCATGTAAACAATACATTTGGATCATTTTATCTGAATATATTTGAATCCGATCAAATAATTTTGCACATGTAAACTGAACCCCTCATTGCCTCTGATGTGTGTCCCATCGGTGGATGAATGTGATCTAAAGCACTGATTAGCCTCTGTAGCTTCAGATTAGCTTTGTAGGGATGTAGAGTGTTGTAGGAATGTGTGTGTGGAGGTAAATGAGGACACAGATTGTGTTGTAAAGCGCTTTGAGTGTCTTGATTAGATAGAAAGATGTTGTATAAGTACAGTCCATTTACCACTGAACATGTTAAATCAATATGCCATTTCAAAATGTAGATGCAGGAGGCAGAATAAAGTTCAGTTTCTTTCTTGTTGTAAGCATTTTTTCTAATATCCTGCTGGACTTTGCTAAACTTTTTAGCTTGAAGTTATCTGACACAAGATTTTCTTCTAAATAAAAGTCTCTGCCTGAATAATGTTAGGCTTTTATGGCCGTCTCATCTGATCTGCGGCCGCATGTCTTGGACACTCGGGTGAAGAGAGGGGCGGAGCTGTCAACTGACCACTACCTGGTGGTGAGTTGGCTCCGATGGTGGGGGAGGATGCCGGTCAGACCTGGCAGACCCAAACGTATTGTGAGGGTCTGCTGGGAACGTCTGGCAGAGTCTCCCGTAAGACGGAGCTTTAACTCCCACCTCCGGGAGAGCTTTGAACACGTTCCGAGGGAGGCGGGGGACATGGAGTCCGAGTGGGCCGTGTTCCGCGCCTCTATTGTCGAGGCAGCTTATCGGAGCTGTGGCCGCAAGGTTGTTGGTGCCTGTCGTGGTGGCAACCCTCGAACCCGGTGGTGGACACCGGCAGTGAGGGATGCTGTCAGGCTGAAGAAGGAGTCCTATTGGGCCTTTTTGGCTTGTGGGACCCCGGAAGCAGCTGATAGGTACCGGCAGTCCAAGCGGCATGCGGCTCGGGTGGTTGCTGAGGCAAAAACTCGGGCGTGGGAGGAGTTCGGAGAGGCCATGGAGAATGACTTCCGTACGGCTTCGAGGCGATTCTGGTCCACCATCCGGCGTCTCAGGGGGGGAAAGAGGTACGAGACCAACACCATTTATGGTGGGGGTGGCGTGCTGCTGACCTCAACTCGGGATGTTGTGAGTCGGTGGGCGGAATACTTCGAAGACCTCCTCAATCCTACTGGCACGTCTTCCACTGAGGAAGCGGAGCCTGGGGACTTTGGGTCGGGTTCTCCGATCTCTGGTGCTGAGGTCGCCGAGGTGGTTAAAAAGCTCCGCGGTGGCAAGGCTCCGGGGGTGGATGAGATTCGCCCGGAGTTCCTTAGGGCTCTGGATGTTGTAGGGTTGTGTTGGCTTACGCGACTCTGCAATATCGCGTGGACATCGGGGGCAGTTCCCTTGGATTGGCAGACTGGGGTGGTGGTTCCCCTATTCAAAAAGGGGGACCGTAGGGTGTGTTCCAACTATAGGGGGATCACACTCTTAAGCCTCCCTGGTAAGGTCTATTCAGGGGTTCTGGAGAGGAGGGTCCGTCGGATAGTCGAACCTCGGATTCAGGAGGAGCAGTGTGGTTTTCGTCCTGGTCGTGGAACACTGGACCAGCTCTACACCCTCAGCAGGGTCCTGGAGGGTGCGTGGGAGTTTGCCCAACCAGTTTACATGTGCTTTGTGGACTTGGAGAAGGCATTCGACCGCGTCCCTCGGGGGGTTCTGTGGGGGGTACTCCGGGAGTATGGGGTACCAGGCCCTTTGATAAGGGCTGTTAGGTCCCTGTACGACCGGTGTCAGAGCTTGGTCCGCATTGCCGGCAGTAAGTCAGGCTCGTTTCCGGTGAGAGTTGGACTCCGCCAAGGTTGCCCTTTGTCACCGATTCTGTTCATAACTTTTATGGACAGAATTTCTAGGCGCAGCCAAGGTGTTGAGAGGATCCGTTTTGGTGACCTTAGAATCGCTTCTCTGTTTTTTGCAGATGATGTGGTCCTACTGGCTTCATCAGTTCGTGATTTACAACTTTCACTGGAGCGGTTTGCAGCCGAGTGTGATGCGGCCGGGATGAGGATCAGTTCCTCCAAATCCGAGGCCATGGTCTTGAGCCGGAAAAGGGTAGCATGCCCTCTCCGGGTCGGGGAGGAGGTCCTGCCCCAAGTGGAGGAGTTTAAGTATCTCGGGATCTTGTTCACGAATGAGGGAAAACTGGAGCGTGAGATCGATAGGCGGATAGGTGCAGCGTCCGCAGTGAAGCGGGCGCTGTACCGGTCTGTCGTGGTGAAGAGAGAGCTGAGTCAAAAGGCAAAGCTCTCAATTTACCGATCGATCTACGTTCCCACCCTCATCTATGGTCATGAGCTTTGGGTTATGACCGAAAGAACAAGATCTCGGATACAAGCGGCTGAAATGAGTTTTCTCCGCAGGGTGGCTGGACTCTCCCTTAGAGATAGGGTGAGAAGCTCAGTCATCCGGGAGGGACTCGGAGTAGAGCCGCTGCTTCTCCACATCGAGAGGAGCCAGTTGAGGTGGCTCGGGCATCTGGTTAGGATGCCTCCTGGACGCCTCCCTGGTGAGGTGTTCCGGGCATGTCCCACCGGGAGGAGACCCAGAGGAAGACCCAGGACGCGCTGGAGGGACTATGTTTCTCGGCTGGCCTGGGAACGCCTTGGGATTCCCCCAGAGGAGCTGCTCCAAGTGGCTGGGGAGAGGGAAGTCTGGGCCTCCCTACTTGGGCTGCTACCCCCGCGACCCGACCCCGGATAAGCGGAAGAAGATGGATGGATGGATAAAAGTCTCTTACCAGTTTGAGCTGGTCTACGTTGGAGCCTACAATGTCAAAACCATCAAAATGCCAGTGGGATTTCCTCTTTGATTACCTACATGCCTCCGGAGAGAGCGGCTCCAATTTCTCAACACAATCTGTAATCTATACTTATACAATATTATTCACGCACACACGCATGCACACGCACACACACACACACACACACATGCACACACATACACACACACACACACACACACACACACACACACACACACACACAACCAGAAATATCACTGGGAAGGCTGATGTGCCTGTGGTTATTAATACTCAACTTCTCTGAGGTCATTGGACAACACACAAAGACACACACACACACACACTCACACACACACACCTCCCTGGCTGTCTCTCACACTCTGCATGTGAAGCTCTTACTCACTTTGCATGTATGAGGATTCATAACACATTTAATGAACCATAGTTATGTTGTGAGCAATGATTCATAAATGTTGAGCAGCAGATTTCTTGTGGTCTTCAATGTGTGCGTGTGTGTGTGTGTGTGTGTGCATGCGTGTGTGTGTGTGCGTGCGTGCATGCATGAGTTAGGTATTTGGTTTAACAATCGTCTGCAGACATAAAGCTGGAAAGTCTAAAGCAAATGTTTAATCAGAATTTTAAAAGCTTTTCAGCTGAAAATTTATAGCTTCACATTGTTTTGTGTTACTGACACCTTATAATGGTCTCTGGTTAGCATTAAAGGATTAAAATTCTGAAGTTAACCAGCACTACACACAAAAACACCCTCCAAAATTAATGTAACACATAAAGCTGTGAGAAACCGGTTGTTCCTCAGTGTTTGTACACACAAATGACTGGGGAGGTATGTAAGATGAAAATTACGTTTTTATTATTTTTTATTTTATTTTATTTTTTGGCTCATGTCTTGTGAACATTCTGCACATCATCATTCAAGCAGAACTAATATCAATAATGTATTTGATGCAATGTTTTAGTTCCCTTGGATGTAAAACAATCTGCCAGAATCTCTTGTGCCAGAAAGTTGTTGAATTTCTTTTGATGAATTCCTGAGTCAGATATTTGTCAGTGAAGCACTGTAAAAAAAAGCAATAAGAATAAAAATACATATGTTGAAAAAAGTAAAGAGAAGTTTAAATTACAAAACCATATTTTTTTTAATTTTCAACAAGTCCAACTACTTCCCCATTTCTCAATTATATAGCTGTTAAAATTAAGTTCCTTAAGTGAGTTAACAGATGAAAGTCTGACAAACTCTACAAATATTAAACAATATATTTGACTGCAAGTAACAAATGCTTGATTTGTGAGTGAAAAGTGTAGTGATACACATTGGTCTCTGAACCTCTCAGTGAGACACATTTTCTTGAAATCTTCATGAAGAAGACAGTGGACACTGTTTATTCCATTAATTTGAATCAAAGACACAAATTAAATCACCAAGAGACTTTCTCATTTGTTCTAGTTCAAATATATCAAAAGAATAACTTTGTGTTTATTGCATTGATCGTTGTTGTTGTTCAATATTTTGATAATCAAAGACTCTGTCCAAGTCAAGGACATGTCAAATTGAACTTTCAGTATTTGTTTAGAAGTTTAAGACAGTAATCAGTTTAATCATAAAAGCTGGTGCCTGGAGTCTAACACTTTATTCTCTCCCTCTTTCTAAACAACTTTCTTCCCTTGACTTATAATAAACTCTTTGACCCCGCTTAAACCACTCCTACTTTCTGGTAGAAGAACCAATGGAACGGAGCGAATACTCTGAGGTCAACCTTTCTATAAAAGCTGTAACTTCCTTGAACTTTCAGTTCTGCAGGGAAGTTCAGATGAAATGAAACTTTCCCTTAAGCTGTGGGACTTTGATCATGAGCCAAAGGTCTGGCCCTTAGCTAAAGATTTATGGCACGCTTGCTGTAAATCCGAACTGAGCTTCAAGCTCCAAAGCCTTACTAAGAATTCCTTTTGAGGAATATTTTATTTTGAAAACCAACCAGGAACTACTTGCCGCTACCTCGGTCCGACTGACGCGGACGACTGGGACGCTGTTTGGGAACACGCAGGGAGACCTGTTTAAACGTAGCTGGACAGACGATCCAGTGTACGTTTAATGCTGGCCCTTTTACCGGAGCCGAGACGGACGTCTTTGCAAGGTAAAAAGTCGATGTTACCCACGTGGACCGGCGTTTAGCTGACGTTGCCTGAAGAGTGTGCCATGTTTCTGGTTAAACTCATTTCAAGATAAATCCCTCTCTCTTCCTTCGTCCTATATCCTCCTTAAACCTCTCTTGCCAGTAACATTAAGCTAAAGAGCCTTCAGATATAAGTTATTTAAGATCCCATAACTTTATTATGTTGTTAGTAGAAGTTATGGACGCATGATTTCAGCTGTTTGATGTCACGTTATAGGAAAATCTGATCAATCAATCAGTGTACATGCTATGATGTAAATTTATGATTTGTTAAATAAATGGCCGTATCTCCTGATGGGTCAACTATAATTAACGTTTCATGTCATTTATATCTTATCTGGTCGCACAATTTTATTGTTTAATCCAAAAAAGAAGAGAATCCGTGATATAATTAAGTAAGTTGGTAACAGGTAACTGTCTACATTCTTACATTCTGGTGGACTGTACGGTTCAGTAAATCTGACCGTACCTGTACCCCTACAAAAGTTATCATGCAAAGTCCATCCATCACCTTCTGCTTATTTCGTAGCAGGGTCGTGGGGGAAGCAGCTTGAGCAGGGAGGCCCAGACATTTCTTTCCACAGCCACCTCTTCCAGCTCTTCTGGGGGGACCCCAAGGCGTTCCCAGACCAACTGAGAGTTGTAGTCTCTCCAGCGTGTCCTGCCCGAAGCACCTCCCTAGGGAGGCGCCCAGGCAGCATCCTTACTAGATACCTGAACCACAACAACTGGCTCCTCTCGATGTGAAGGAGCAGCAGTTCTTCTCAGAGTCCCTCCCATATAACTGAATTTCTCACCCTATCTCCAAGGGAGAGTCCAGCTACCCTGTGGTGTCACTACATATAAAATATATGCATATAATGTGAAGTCAGTGATTAAATATCAAGAACTAATTCTGAGTGCATGAGTGACACAAAATTAAGGCAAATGAAGACTTTAGGACCAAAATTCAAACACAAGAGGAGACTGAATGAATTTAATGAATATACTGTACAGGTAATCCCCGACTTACGAGGGGCCGACCTACGAGGTCCCGGATTTACGAGGTTATCATATTTAATAAAAATATGAAAGAAAAAAAACTTCTTTTTTTTTAAATGTGTGTTTAAATGTTCTTAATTTCATGTGTACAGCACTTTGTTGCAGCTGTGGTTGTTTTAAATGGCTTTATAAATAAATATAATTATTTTTATTATGTTTTTTTACGATTTGAAGCGTATTCGCACGACTTACGGTCTTTCCGGAAATGCATCCGTGTCAGCCATTTTAAGGTCGCCAAGTGCGGTCAAGTGAGGTCCGCCATTATCGTCAATCGGCTGCCGGCTTTGGATGACTGTTTCTCCCATAAGAGGATGCCTCATATGGATAAATTAGCTGGAAACACTCGCTGAACTCTGTGGATGTCTCAGGCCAGGAGCAGCAGCCGCGATCGCTCCGCCGATCGCTCCCACCGTGCCGCGTGAAGCTGCAGACAGCCAGCCGGATGGATTAGCAACGAGCTAACATTAGCCTCGAAGCTCCAGCCTCGTAGCTCCATCCGACAGCCGGCTTTGTGCGATCAGAGGTTCCTGGAGCTCGCCTCGATGTCGGCCTGGAAGCCGAAGATATCGGGGAACACCGAGCTAACTTGGAGAAACAAAGCCGACAGCCTTTTTGGAGGTGCAGCTAAACCGGACTGCCCGGAGCTGCGGACTACAACAGCAGCCGCGGATTCGGAGGTGCTAATGCTAACAGGTGCAGCTAAAGGCAGCGCACGCAGACGGCTTTCGGTAAGTTATTAAAATCTTTCTCTGGCTCCAAATGTATGAAGTTAACATTCTAACAGTCCTTCCTGTAAACAGTTTAAAACTGCATGGTGCTGCAGCAAGCTGCGAAGCTCGGACGTAACGCAGAGGAGCTAACGCAGCGCAGTGGAGGCAAACAGACAACAGAAGCCGCCGCTCAAAGTAAGAAATTAATTTTTTATATACATTATGCTCTTTTAAAATGTTTTAAAGTGTTAGGATAGGCATTACGGGGTCGGGTCGCGGGGGTAGCAGCCTAAGTAGGGAGGCCCAGACTTCCCTCTCCCCAGCCACTTGGAGCAGCTCCTCTGGGGGAATCCCAAGGCGTTCCCAGGCCAGCCGAGAAACATAGTCCCTCCAGCGTGTCCTGGGTCTTCCTCTGGGTCTCCTCCCGGTGGGACATGCCCGGAACACCTCACCAGGGAGGCGTCCAGGAGGCATCCTAACCAGATGCCCGAGCCACCTCAACTGGCTCCTCTCGATGTGGAGAAGCAGCGGCTCTACTCCGAGTCCCTCCCGGATGACTGAGCTTCTCACCCTATCTCTAAGGGAGAGTCCAGACACCCTGCGGAGAAAACTCATTTCAGCCGCTTGTATCCGAGATCTCGTTCTTTCGGTCATAACCCAGAGCTCATGACCATAGATGAGGGTGGGAACGTAGATCGATCGGTAAATTGAGAGCTTTGCCTTTTGACTCAGCTCTCTCTTCACCACGACAGACCGGTACAGCACCCGCTTCACTGCGGACGCTGCACCTATCCGCCTATCGATCTCACGCTCCAGTTTTCCCTCATTCGTGAACAAGACCCCGAGATACTTAAACTCCTCCACTTGGGGCAGGACCTCCTCCCCGACCCGGAGAAGGCATGCTACCCTTTTCCGGCTCAAGACCATGGCCTCGGATTTGGAGGAACTGATCCTCATCCCGGCCGCATCACATTCAGCTGCAAACCGCTCCAGCGAAAGCTGTAGATCACGATCTGATGAAGCCAATAGGACCACATCATCTGCAAAAAACAGAGAAGCGATTCTAAGGCCACCAAAACGGATCCTCTCAACACCTTGGCTGCGCCTAGAAATTCTGTCCATAAAAGTTATGAACAGAATCGGTGACAAAGGGCAACCTTGGCGGAGTCCAACTCTCACCGGAAACGAGCCTGACTTACTGCCAGCGATGCGGACCATGCTCTGACACCGGTCGTACAGGGACCTAACAGCCCATATCAAAGGGCCTGGTACCCCATACTCCCGGAGTACCCCCCACAGAACCCCCCGAGGGACGCGGTCGAATGCCTTCTCCAAGTCCACAAAGCACATGTAAACTGGTTGGGCAAACTCCCACGCACCCTCCAGGACCCTGCTGAGGGTGTAGAGCTGGTCTAGTGTTCCACGACCAGGACGAAAACCACACTGCTCCTCCTGAATCCGAGGTTCGACTATCCGATGGACCCTCCTCTCCAGAACCCCTGAATAGACCTTACCAGGGAGGCTTAAGAGTGTGATCCCTCTATAGTTGGAACACACCCTACGGTCCCCCTTTTTGAATAGGGGAACCACCACCCCAGTCTGCCAATCCAAGGGAACTGCCCCCGATGTCCACGCGATATTGCAGAGTCGCGTAAGCCAACACAACCCCACAACATCCAGAGCCCTAAGGAACTCAGGACGAATCTCATCCACCCCCGGAGCCCTGCCACCACGGAGCTTTTTAACCACCTTGGCGACCTCAGCACCAGAGATTGGAGAGCCTGACCCAAAATCCCCAGGCTCCGCTTCCTCAGTGGAAGACGTGCCAGTAGGATTGAGGAGGTCTTTGAAGTGCCATCAGGGAGGAGACTGAGGAGTCTCCAGGCTCGTACCAGTAGACTGAGAGACAGCTCTGTTCATCAGGCAGTCAGAATGCTAAACACTCTGCCTGCTCTGCCTCCTCTCCCATTTGAACTGCCTTAACACAAAAAACTTTCTCACACATTACCACTCAACACAAAGTTTTTAACACTGGACTCTGTGTCATCAAACGGGTTATTCACTAAACTCTCGGTCATGTGCTCATTCAGTTTGCACTACTTCTCATATTTGCACTAATGTTTGTATTACATTACTGCCTATAGTCATACTACTGTTTACATTCACTGTTTACATTTATTAATACGGTTTACATTTATTACTACTGCTTTACATTTATTACTACTGTTTACATTTACACTACTTTTATCTACACTACTGCTGATACATATACAGTATTCTCTGACTAGCCTTATCTAAGGATGCCAAATGTGCCTTATGTGCCTCACTGCATATGCCACTTTGCCTCTATACCAACATCAACTACCTCATACATATACTGTGTACATTAACTTATATGCTGCTGTGCCACTCTTTGCAAATGTCAATGCTAGAACCTTCAGTTTATTTTATAGATATACTTTTTATACTTTTTATACTACTATGCAAAAACTCAGGACAGTATTACACTTTTATTATTTCATTTTATGCTTATGTTCATTGGGTGTTTGGTGTTTTAGGGGTGTTTGGTGTTTCAGTGTTGGTGTAAATTTTCATACTTTTATACTATTATGAAAAACTCAGGACAGTGTTACACTTTTACTATTTTATGCTTATGTTTATTAAATGTTTTAGTGTTTAGTGTTTAGATGGTTACTGTTGCACCGAGGGACTGAGAGAAACGCAATTTCGGTCCTGTGTATGTCCTGTACATATTGCAGTTCTGACAATAAAGTTGACTTTGACTTTGACTTTGAAGTATTCCGCCCACCGACTCACAACATCCCGAGTTGAGGTCAACAGCACGCCATCCCCACCATAAATGGTGTTGGTCGCGTACCGCTTTCCCCCCCTGAGACGCCGGATGGTGGACCAGAATCGCCTCGAAGCCGTACGGAAGTCATTCTCCATGGCCTCTCCGAACTCCTCCCACGCCCGAGTTTTTGCCTCAGCAACCACCCGAGCCGCATGCCGCTTGGACTGTCGGTACCTATCTGCTGCTTCCGGGGTCCCACAGGCCAAAAAGGCCCAATAGGACTCCTTCTTCAGCTTGACAGCATCCCTCACCGCCGGTGTCCACCACCGGGTTCGAGGGTTGCCACCACGACAGGCACCAACAACCTTGCGGCCACAACTCTGATAAGCTGCCTCGACAATAGAGGCGCGGAACATGGCCCACTCGGGCTCAATGTCCCCCGCCTCCCTCGGAACGTGTTCAAAGCTCTCCCGGAGGTGGGAGTTAAAGCTCCGTCTTACGGGAGACTCTGCCAGACGTTCCCAGCAGACCCTCACAATACGTTTGGGCCTGCCAGGTCTGACCGGCATCCTCCCCCACCATCGGAGCCAACTCATCACCAGGTAGTGGTCAGTTGACAGCTCCGCCCCTCTCTTCACCCGAGTGTCCAAGACATGCGGCCGCAGATCAGATGAGACGACAACAAAGTCGATCATCGAGCTGCGACCTAGGGTGTCCTGGTGCCAAGAGCACATATGTACACCCTTATGCCTGAACATGGTGTTCGTTATGGACAATCCATGACGAGCACAGAAGTCCAACAACAGAACACCACTCGGGTTCAGATCAGGGGGGCCGTTCCTCCCAACCACACCCCTCCACCAAGCCATAAACAACTTAATAAGTGGACCAACCAGTTTGCTGGAGCCAAGATAGTTTCTGGAGGCCGTCCTGTCCCTCGTCGACTCCTCCCAGGCAGGCAGCCACATCCAAAGTGGTTCAAGACAAGAAAGTTCATGCTCAATAATCCAGGTATCAAATCCGATAATTCTCAATCAGGTCATCTGGACAGTTTCTTTTTAGTAGAAACGTTTCACCCTCACTACAGAAGGCTTCATCAGTCAGAGTAGTTCCAGCAGTTTCTACTAAACGTTTCCTGGGAGGAGTCGATGAGGGACAGGATGGCCTCCAGAAACCATCTTGGCTCCAGCAAACTGGTTGGTCCACTTAAGTTGTTTACGGCTTGGTGGGGGAACAGTGTGCTGGAACTACTCTGACTGATGAAGCCCTCTGGAGGGAGGGTGAAACGTTTCTACTAAAAAGAAACTGTCCAAATGACCTGATTGAGAATTATCAGAGCTGGTAAAGGCTCTGGGTGGTAAGAAGGAGCTTCCAAATGACTGGGCTACTACAGCAACAACAATTAGAGAGATGAGTAGGAAGGTAGAGGTGGAGGATGGAGGTATGCACTTGAAAGAAGAGGAATTAAAGTCAGTCGTAGTAAGACAGAGTACATGTGTGTGAATGAGAGGGAGGCAGGTGGAACAGTGAGGCTACAAGGAGCAGAGGTCACAAAGGTGCAGGACTTCAAGTACTTGGGGTCCACTGTCCAGGAAAATGGAGAATGTGGAAAAGAGGTGAAAAAGAGAGTCCAGGCAGGATGGAGTGGATGGAGAAAAGTTTCAGGAGTGATTTGTGACAAAAAAGTGTCAGCAAAGCTGCAAAGGTCAAAGGAAGAGTTTACACGACAGTGGTGAGACCAACTATGTTGTATGGTCTGGAGACAGTGGCACTGACAAAAAGACAGGAGAAAGAACTGGATGTAGCAGAAATGAAGATGCTGAGGTTCTCCTTAGGAGTGACAAGGATGGATAAGATCAGGAATGAGATCATCAGAGGTACAGCACATGTTGAACAACTGGGAGATAAAGTTAGGGAGGCCAGACTGAGATGGTTTGGACATGTCCAGAGGAGGGACAGTGGGTATATTGGTAGAAGGATGTTAGAAATGCAGCTGCCAGGAAAAAGACAAAGAGGAAGACCAAAGAGGAGATATATGGATGTAGTTAGAGAAGACATGAAGGTAGCTGGAGTGAGGACAAAGGATGTAGAGGACAGAGTGAGGTGGCGGAGGATGACTCGCTGTGGCGACCCCTGAAGAAGGAAAAGCCGAAAGAAGAAATTATATATATATATATATATAAAATATTATTTCTCACTCTCCGTGGGTGGTCTCCGTCATTCTCTGAGCTCGGGTCCTCTACCAGAGGCCTGGGAGCTTGAGGGTTCTGCGCAGTATCTTGGCTGTACCTAGGACTGCACATTTCTGGACTGAGATGTCCGATGTTGTTCCAGGGATCCATGGTTGGTGTGTCATCTGGACAGAGAATGGATGATAAGGAAACCTGGTGGTGGAATAGTGAAGTGCAGGATGCCTTTCAAAGAAAGAGATTAGCCAAGAAGAAATATGACAGTGAGAGGACTGAAGAGAGGAGACAGGAATATAAGGAGATGGGACATAGAGCAAAGAGGGAAGTAGCTAAGGCAAAGCAGAGGGCGTACAATGAGTTGTATGGGAGACTGGACACTAAAGAGGGCGAGAAGGACTTGTACCGATTGGCAAGACAGAGGGATCAGGCTGGAAAGGATGTGCAGCAGGTTAGGCTTATTAAAGATGGGAATGGGAATGTTCTAACAAGTGAGGAGAGTGTGACAGGAAGATGGAAGGATTACTTTGAGGAGCTAATGAATGAAGAGAATGAAAGAGAAAGAAGAGTAGGTCATAGAAACTGTGGACCAGGAAGTGGGAAAGATTAGTGAGGGTGAAGTCCGGAAAGCTCTTAAAAGAATGAAGAAGGGGAAGAAAGTAGGACCTGATGACATACCAGTGGAGGTTTAGAAATGTCTTGGAGAGATGGCAGTGAGGTTTTTGACTCAAATATTCAATGGCATATTTGATGGTGAGAAAATGCCTAAGGAATGGAGAAGAAGTGTGCTGGTGCCCATTTTTAAGAACAAGGGTGATGTACAGAGTTGTAGCAACTACAGAGGAATTAAGTTGATGAGCCACACAATGAAGATCTGGTAGAGAGTTGTGGAAGCAAGACTTAGACAAGAGGTGACTATCTGTGAGCA
>JBBPBX010020385.1:0-12553 GCA_038048925.1 Garcialebias charrua | reverse complement strand
TAATTTCAGCTTGTTATTTTAGATCATTTCCACTTTTTCTGCTCATCTCTGCTTTCAGCCTAACTGGGCAAACATGTTCTTTTTGCTTTCTTGTGCTAATTTAAGCTTGTTCTACAGTTTCAGTTAGCTTTTTAGCACATTAGCTAATTTCAGCTGTTTTCAGATAAATTCCAGTTTTTCATAGTAATTTCTGCTACTTTCAGCCTAATTCAATTATTTAAGCCAATTTCAACTTGTGCTCCTTTTCAGCTTATTTCTGCTCCTTTCAGTTATTTCAGCTTTTATTTAGCTGTTTTATGCTAATATTAGCTTTTTCAGCTAATTGCACATTTTTGGCACTCATTTAAACTTTTGTGTTCTTTCTGCTTTCTCCTAGCCTGGTTGTAACCAGATACTTGTCCTTCACTTCGCTTTGGACTAGGGTCTGGCATTCTTCCCATTGAAAACGATTTCTCCTGGAGATTTTTGAATGGACCAATCAGAGAACAGAAGGTGGAGTTTTGTTAGTTTAGCCTGGCGAGGTCCAGGCTATTCAGATAAATAGCTCAGAAACCACTCGGTGGATATTTTTTCTGCCACCAGTGTGTAATTATATGGCTCTAATTTACTGACTGTTGGCCTAGATAAAACATTTGAGATAAAATTCGATTTTTTATCATTTATTTTCGTAGCGCACCCGAGGCTGTTTGGAAAATGTCAAACCGAAACTATTTAAATCCAGCAGATTTGACCATTTCGTGAATTGATTTAGGAACTGTTAAGCTCAGGAACACTTCTGATATAACGTCAGCTAAGAAATATATTTTTTATCAGCAGAGAAATAATAGTTTTTTACCTTGTTTTGATGAAAATTCCTTCGTGGCGGCAGCCATTTTGAATGACGACGTCAGTCGACATCGTTCAAAACTCCGCCTTCTGCTCTCTGATTGCTCAGGAACACTTCTGATATAACGTCAGCTAAAAAATATATTTTTTATCAGCAGAGAAATAATAGTTTTTTACCTTGTTTTGATGAAAATTCCTTCGTGGCGGCAGCCATTTTGAATGACGACGTCAGTCGACGTCGTTCAAAACTCCGCCTTCTGCTCTCTGATTGGTCCGGTCAAAAATCGGCCGGAGAAATCGTTGTCTATGGGAGGAATCCCAGACTGTGCAGTGAAGGGAAATGAGAATTGAGCGGAGCTGTGCAGGAAGGCGAGGGCCAGGCTAGCTTTCTCCTGCTGATTTACGCTTGTTCTTCCATTTCAGCTACGGTTTAGCATGTTTAGCTAATTTCAGCTGTTTTTCAGCACGTTCCTCTGCAGTAAGCATTCACATTCCATTTTTGCAATCTGCCTCTAATGTTTTCTCCTCTCTGGTTTTCTTCACTTGTATTGCTTTTTATGTTGTTGGCAAAGAAGTCAAAGAGAAGTGAGGACGGTGGAATCAAAGCTGAGAAACAGCCGGATCAGTGTAACGCGACAACGCGTCCAGCTACAGAATCAACACGTTGACGTATCTTTTGCGTGAGAAAAGACAAACGGGGCCCTGAAATGAGACGCCTGTCACGCGATCACAAGCCGAACGTTCGGTGACCAGAGGCCGTTTCAGCAGCTGTTGCTTCTGCTGCTCCTCCAAATGACAGACACTCCGATTTAGTTTTTATTACTGAATCTTACTCCGGTAATGAAGTTGGGACCGTTATGTTTCTCTCATTACCTTTTCATTAAAGATATGACTGGGAAATGGGGGTTGCCATGGCGATGGCTCCGCGAAGTCTCCAAGCTAAATGCAGAGCTGCATTGTTTACTCTTTTGCCAAGACTTGTGTCTTCAATAGACAGCGACAGCTTCTTTTTCTCTCTCTCTCTCTCTCCCCACTTTCATTCTTTCCTTGCCTGCAATCTCCATCCTCTTTTTTCTTTTATGGATCAAACAATGACCTGATGCAAATGGAAAGATCTTCAGCGGTCGTGTTCCTTAACGCTAAAAGGTTCCATTAGCTTGCTCGTTTCTCCCCCCGCCCTTAAAAAAAAAACTAAAATGATAGATGATGCCACTCTGGAGTGAGGAGGGGAAAAAAGTGATTCACAGGCTCTAAGCAGTAATTTACACAGAAGTCATTTGGAGAAAATGGTATTGAGCCTTTTTGTCTAAATGACGGTTCGGCTTAATATCTGCAGAAACAGCTGCTGTTGAGCTTTACCTTGAAAACAGAAGTGCACGTTTCATCGGTTTGCAATGGATCTCGGTAAAAATAACATAAAAGCCCACTCCTCCATCCATCAAACCCTTCTTAAGGTTTTTAGGCCCTGCTGGCGTCTGTACAAAATTCAACTTATCACCATGTCCAGGAGCATTGTAAACGAAGGAGGGTATAGACAGACTTTCAACCCTTTTTTCCCTCATTTATCAGCTGCATTTTCCAAACCATTAGGCCTGTCACGCTTCCTGTACTTTTCATGTCAACTGGCTGGCTTTGCCCTCCGTTCTGTGATTAGTTCAAGCAGGATGCTGCTCATCGATTTGCTCCACTGGGTGTTCGTTAACTCTCTGCACCCTTTAATTGCTTGTCTTGACTGGTAAAGCAGCTCTCGCAGAATGCATAGGTCGGTTTTCAAAAGTTCAGGTTTGACATTTGTTGGAAAAGCAATTCAGGTGATTTGAAACCATGCCGACTGATAGTTCGTGGAACACAAAAAGGTCTTATTTGACTAAATTATCTCTCAGACTATTAAGCTACCATATTTGTCGGCGTATAAGGCGCACTTAAAATCTGTTAATTTTCTCAAAAATTGACAGTCAATTTTATAATCAGGTGCGCCTTATGTATCAATTCTGGTTGTGCCCCGAGCAGATTTTATGTGGTACAACTGAACAATGTTGAGAGATATTGTGAAGGAGTTGAATAAAGTTTGACTTATTTTGTTTTGCTTAATGCACCTTATGTATGAAAACAGACTCATTCATTGATATTGCGACTTAATCCCTGTACACACGTAGCCTGGTGTTTGAAAAACGAATATCCGCGCAAAAAAAAAATATCCGTACATACATGCTCGGATATTTAAAATGTTCGTCTACATGTCCCCGTTTATTTTCACCACAGAGCGTTGTAATGAATATGCCGAACCCATAGGTGGCAGTGTAGTGCAGTCACAACCCTTCAAAGCAACCACAACTTCCTGTTATTATTTCTTTTTTTTTTCCGTTCGTTTGTGTGGACAGACCGCGAGGTTGAACTACTATTAAATATTGTGTTGGAGTACAAAGTTAATAAAACGCAGGAAAATGTCGACTGGGAATCATGTCAGAGCAGGTATGTTGACATTTTAGCGCTTTTTTTTAGAGCATTATGTGACGTCAGCGCCGCTCCAGCTGCCGCAAAAAAACGCAAATCTACAGTTCTGAAAGTCCACACGCAAACTCGAAAGAGGAGAATTCTCAAATCTCCACTTTTGTTTGAGTTTTTTTATTATTCGTTTATAGTTACCGGTACATCAACCGGAGTTCACGTGTGGATGAAAGGCCAAATCGCATGATAAACTATTCGGTTTTACTGATATCCGGCTACGTGTGTACAAGGCCTTATAGTCTGAAAAATACAGTATGTCAAATTGCAAGCAGGAAATTTGGTTTTTCCAACACAAAATGTGTGAAAATCGTTTTATTTCACTAAAATGGCTTGAGCAAACATTTGTTTTTGTGTTTTGCAAGTTATCACAGTTGGATAAAAAGCATCGTCTCGTTGAGTTTTACCAAAAATACTTGACCAGGTGCACATTTACTCTGAACCATTCAGCGTGGCCAGATCTACAATAATTGTTGTTTCTAAACTACAGTTTTAGGAGAGCAGTTACATAGTTTTAAAAAGCTCAAATATGATAGTTTTAGCCCTGCACTGAAAAAAAGTTTGATCCTGCAATAGTTTTGGTCAAATTATGATATGATTTAAAGCGACAGCATGATGATTTGTCATTTCTTATCTGGCAACCCTGGTTGTCATCCATTAACATGGAAATAATTGTCTCTTTGTCCTAAATTAAGTTTTTGTTTCCTCTCTTGGGATCACCACATATATTCTTATTTACCGTATTTTGTGGACTATAAGGTGCACTTAAAATCCTTTAATTTTCTCAAACATCAACCGTGAGCCTTGTGTATTAATTCTGGTTGTGCTTACTGACCTCGAACCAATTTTATGTTGTTATTGTGAATGAGTTGAATAAAGTTTGACTTATCTGACTGTTTTGTTTCGCATGATGTGCATATAATATAACTCCTCCTCCACCATAACCCTCAGCACTGGCTCTCCTCAGGGATGTGTGCTGAGCCCCCTTCTGTTCACTCTGCTCACATATGATTGTACAGCCACACTTCCAGGCTGTCATATTGTTAAGTTTGCAGATGATACAGCGGTGGTGGGATGCATTACAAACAATGATGAGTCCAGCTACAGACAGGAGGTGGAACACCTGGAGAGCTGGTGCAAAGAGAACAATCTTCACATGAATGTGAAGAAGACAAAGGAGATGATTGTGGACTTCAGAAGGAACAAACACACCCATGCCCCACTGAAAATAGGTGGGTCTGCAGTGGAAGTGGTCTCCAGCTACAAATACTTGGGTGTACACATGAATGATAACCTCAGCTGGAGCAACAACACCACCAGCCTGATCAAGAAAGGTCATCAGAGACTCTACTTCCTCAGACGGCTGAGACGAGCTGGTCTGAGCAGCCCAGTCCTCACCTCCTTCTACAGGTGTGCAGTGGAGAGCATCCTGTGCTCCAGCATCAACGTGTGGCATGGAGGCTGCACAGTTGAAGAGAGGAAAGCTCTGCAGAGAGTGGTGAAGGCTGCACAGAAGTCTGTTGGAGTCAGTCTCCCCACCATCACAGACATTTACACCTCCAGATGCAGGAAAAGAGCCACCTGCATCATGAAAGACCTCACTCATCCAGCACACTCACTCTTTGCCCCACTCCCCTCAGGACGGAGGTTGAGGAGCATCAAGTGTAGAACCACTAGACTGAGGAACAGCTTCTACCCTGAGGCTGTTAGACTCATGAATAAATAAAAATAAAATAAAAAATAAACACTGCAAAATATCACATCATACTGATGCTGATCTGTTTTCTTGTTGCTGTATTCATCTGTGTTCATCTGTGACCATCTGCTCATACAAACTCATGTTCGTGCTGCTGTGTATTACTAGTTGATGCTTTTCTTAGTTAGCTGTGTATTACTAGTTGATGCTTTTCTTAGTTAGTTCTAGATGTTATTACTGTTTTTCTCTTTCATTTGTTGTTGGATGTAACTGGGACCTCGTGTACATAATCTCGTTTTCATCTCATGTACCACATGCGGTGCAAATGACAATAAAGACTCTCTGACTCTGACTCTGATAATCTGGTGCGCCTTAGTCCTAAAAATACGGTACTACAAAAAATGTTTTGCACACACAAAAAAAAACTTGATATATTATTTAAATTAGTTGATAAATTATATCTGAGCCATTGTTTCCCTCTCGATTGATTTGTTTGAGTGCAGGTTAAAAAAAGGTGGTGCTTGGCATCCTAATTTCTTCTACTGTACTGCGTCTGGTCTGAACTGGTGGTATATTGTTCAGCTGTTGTGTTGTTGGATCACTATTGCTGTTTTGGTGTTGCTCTATTTCCTGCAGACTGTGGCGAATGACTCCTATCTGCCCACGTTTAGATGAAAAAAGGCCCGATCGCTAAAGGGACTCACTATGTTATCTACTTTTGGTAGTTTGGCTGCAAGGCTTGATCCAACATTCACGAAATATTCATTAAATCCATTTACAATTTCATTCTCATCATGGATTTCATCATTATCTTTTACAAAATATTGTGAAATACCAGTCTTTAATTTATGATTCTTCAGAACATTATTCATTACTTGCCATGTTGCTTTAGTATCACCATTACTGTACTTTTATTTAATAAATCACTATAAGATTCCTTTTTGTGTTTTCTTATAATCCCTACTAATTTATTTTTATACTTCTTGTATTTTTCTTCAGATTCTTGTGTTCTTCGTTTCAAAAAGCATGAATACAAGTAGTTCTTTTTTTTTGCAAGCATTTCTCAATCCTTTCGTCATCCATGGTTGGTCAACAATATTTTTCCTTGTATAATTTTGTTGCACACAATTTTTTTCATATAGAGCTTCTAAAATATTCATAAACTCATATGATGTATTCACATCATCAACGTACACGTTTTCCCAATTTTGTTTATCTAAGTCATCCTTTAATCTATCAATCGCTTTTTTGGATGTGTTTATTTATTTTTTCTTATTTCATTTATTTATTTACTCATTTTATAAAAAAGAACACACACAAACACTTGTTTCTTGTATAAAAAAGAAAATATAAAATGAAAGGTGGCAGAAGAAGAAAATATCTTATTATGTCTGCCCCTTTAAAAAAAAAATCATTTCAAACAATAATTATATATAAGTAATAATGAAAAAAAATGAATAACTCATCTCAATTTTCAAATTTCAAGATATTACACATTGAACTACTTCATACATATTTCTTCAACAATTCACTCTATCATTTTTTTTAAACACAAACATTGACATTGCTTTTTTTATATCCCACTCTAAGTCATTCCACAATCCAACTCCCTGTACTGAGGTAGACCGTCCCTTCAAGCTAGTTCTGTATTGTGTCTTTACAAATACATCAGTCCTCTTTAGATTGTAACAGCTTGATCTTTTAACAAAATGTGTCTGAATATTTAAGGGTAGTGCATTATTATGAGCTTTATACATCATCATTAAAATATGGTAATCTACTAAATCAATTGATTGGATATCAACGGATAGAGATTATTAATTAGAGGTAATCTGATTGATCGGTCGGATGATTTATTGGGCTGATTTGTTTCTGTTTTGTCTAATGGCTTCTTGTGATGGAACTGCGACCAATCCAGGGTGTATGTCCCCCCGACTCTTGCACGGTGACTGCTTGGAGACATGCAGCAGCTCCATGAAACCTGGAAAGAAGAAGAGGATAAAGATAATGAACGAATGGATGGGAGTGGGTAGGGGGGGGGGGGTGCGATCCAGTGATGGTCTTTCAATGCAACTGCAAGTTTTTTTTCTGTGCAGTGTTGACAGATACTACATTAACGCTCCATCCACGGTACTCAGGAAATGTTCTGTGTGACGTTGCCTTAACAGCATAATAAACTGGTATTTCCATGAATCATTAACAATTAGTCATCACTTCTAAAGTTTATCATCTACGTTTGCCATTGAAAATCTAATCAGCCTCATGCATAATTTTAATTGGTTTACCAAGAATATTTGTTCATGTGCATGTCAGAGATTTAAATTTTAAACTTGACAAGAATTATCTGCTGAGATTTTTATTTTTTTTTAAACTCCTGTATTTCAGATTTACTTCAGCAGCTCTGTTATTTCAGAAATGCCAACCTGTGTTTAAAATAAAACAAAAGTCACACCCAACAAAGTTTACTCGGGTCATCTAGATGGTTTCTTTTTTTTTTTTCTTTTTTTTTTTGAGACGGTTCGTCATTCATCCAAAGGACTTCTTCAGTCCAAGGAGCCACAACAAACTCAGTCCACTCCCATAGTGGACCAACCAGTTTGCTGATGATAAGCCTAACCCTAACCCTACCCTACCCTTGTTTATGGCTCCTCAGATTGATGAAGTCCTTTGGATGATGGATGAAACGTCTCAACAACAAATAAAGAAACTGTCCAGATTATCTGACTGAACTTTGTTTGCTTTTTTTTTTTTACCTGGATTATTGTGCATGGACTTTGATGTTTTGAACCACATTTGCTATGGCTGCCTCAGAGGAGTTGATGGGGGAGAGGGCGGATCTCAGAAACCATCTTATCAACCAGCAAACTGGTTGGTTCACTGTGGGAGTGTGCTGCTTGTGGGACCGAGTTTGTTTGTGGCTCCTCAGAATGATGAAGTCCTTTGGATGAAGGATGAACTGTCTCAACAACATAAAATTAACCGTCCAGATGACCTGACTGAACATTGTTGGATTTTTTTTACTTGGATCGTTGAGCATGCACTTTGATGTTTTGAACCACTTTGGCTTTGGCTGCCTCATAGGAGCAGACGGGGGAGAGGGTGGGCCATAGAGGTCATCTTATCACCCTCAAACTGGTTTATTCCTCTCTAGTGAACTGTTTGTGGAATTCAGTTTGGTCGGGTGGGCTCCTCAGACTGAAGAAGTCCTTCGGATGAAGGATGAAATGTCTCAGCAACAAAAGAAACCATCCAGATGACCTGACTGAAAATCTTAATATAGTTTTTACACTTTTTACAAATGCATTTAACTATCTAAACTTAGATTAAAAAAACTAAATGAATACTTGTCTAGCTTAATTTCATTCTAAAGAACTTTACCAATCACTTTGAGTCCAGACATGATTTTATTTTTTGGTTTGCAATAGAGGAATATAATACATCTTAACTGTGTGCCTGACCTGAATACTTTAAAATCCTGCCGGGAAACAAGCTGTCTTGTTCAAAACACAGCCAAAAAGCTTTTACAGCAGGAGGAATCAATATCTGCAGGGGAATTAAATTTAGCAGCTCGTGGAGCAAAGACACATATTAGTGAGTCAATATTTATTGGAAACGTCCTCATTTAAAAACTAAGTTTAATCAAAATGTTGACATCCGTCCTCGAACATACAGTAGCTCTTCATGAAGGCAGTCGAGCAAAACCTCAACTGCTAAATGCCTTTTGGTTTGCCGCCTCCTCTCAGGAGCTGAACGCTTTAATTTGCATCCTAATGCTGTGCCTTGTTCAATTTCATTTATAGTGCACATGCAGGAAGAGGTTCATCTTCAAGAAAGCGGGAGGAAAAGATGATCATGAGCTAAATAATTGTATTGGATATATATTTATGCTGTATGTCACAAGCTGAGCTGGTAAAACATTCAAAAAACAACATGAAATAATTCATCTTAATGTCAATAAAAGGTTGTTTAATGACTTTCGGCTGTGCCTCGCTTCATGAATTGTTCATCTGTGTCCCTCATCGTGTTTCATTGTTTGAATGTTTATGAAGCATTCACATTAACGTGATCCATTTTAGTTTTTCGGTGTAATTCTCGTCCCCCCAGTTTTCAAGATATTTCAACAAATCATAAATCAAAACATTCAGCTCATTCAGGACAATCCTGCAATGATTTTTGGTATTAGTGTGCAACTTTAGCTTTTTTAAATATTTAGCCTTTTCTGCAGCTTAATTTTTTTATAGACAATTAATTGAGCTCATTTACATCCTTCAAATCTTTAGATCTGTTTACAACCTTTTACTGCTCCTTTCACATTTTGTTTGTTTCCTTGTGCAAAAAATAATAATAAAATAAAATAAAAATTCAGCTACTTTTAGCTAATTTCAGCTGTTTTTCAGCTGTTTTGTGCTCATTTCAGATTATTTCTGCTGACTATACATTTTGTGCTTCTTCAAACTTCTTTCTGCAAGTTTCAGCGTTTCCTACTATTTTAGTTACTAAATAGCTGTTTTTATGTTAATTTAAAGTTTTTCAGCTAATTCCACATTTTTTGCATTCATTTTAAACTATTTTCAGCCTAACTGAGCAAAAATATGCTCTCTCCCCTTCTTTCTTTTAGTTTCAGCTTCTTTCTGCATTTTTAGATACTTTTCAGCTGTTTGTTGCTAATTTAATATTTTTCAGGTAATTTCCACTTTTTATGCTTCTTTCAGCAAACGTGTTCTTTCTACTTTCTTCTGCTAATTTAAGCTTTATCTACAATTTCAGCTACATTTTTAGCATTTTCTTAGTTTATTTCAGCTGTTTTCAGTGGCGTAGTGGTAATGGCAGTCGTCCGCCGATCAGAAGGTTGGAGTTTCAAATCCCGGTTCCCCACACCATGTGTTGTTGTGTCCCTGGGCAAGACACCCAACCCCGAGTTGCTCCCGGTAGGACTGGAAGGCGCCTTGCATGGCAGTCGCCGCTACCGGTGTATGAATGCGTGTATGAATGGGTGGATGGTTGGTATTGTAAAGCGCTTTGGGGCTCCTCACAGGGGGCTTGAAAGCGCTCTATAAGCTCCATTTACCATTTACCATTTGAATTCAAATTTCTCATACTGTATAATTTCTGTTGCTTTCAGCCTAATTACCAGTGATTTCTTTCTGCTAATTTCAGCTTGTTAATCTCCTTTCATTTTTTTTCTGCTATTGCAGCTACTATTTAGCTGTTTTTGTTCTAAATTTAGCTTTCTTAACCAATTCCACAATTTAGCTCATTTCAGCTCCTTCCACATTTTCTAAGCTTCTTTCTGCCTTTTCAGCCTTTTCTTTTGTTGTTGTTGCTAAATTCAGCTTTTTTTTTTAATCTACTTGACTAATTTGTTCTCATTTCTGGTTTTTGAAACCTAATTCAGCAAATATGTGTTATTTCTGCTTTCTTCTGCTAACTTAGGCTCGTTCTTCCATTACAGCTCATGTTTTTAGCTAATTTCAGCTGTTTTTCAGCAAGTTCTTCAGCGATAAGCACTCACATTGCATTTTCACAGGAAATGCATTAAATTCATGCACTCACAGCTGATATCAGAACACTGTAAGCACATTTAAAGTATTCAAACTGTTTTCAGACGCGTCTGAGCTGAGCTCTGGACACAGTTTGGGCCTCTTTTTTTTGTTTTCTAAGGCGGGTGTAGAAAGTAGGTTGCAGTGCTGGGGTGAATGCGCTCAACACCCTGAGGCGATGACAAAAAAATATGGGGCACACACTTAAACACACACTTGGTTTTTTTGTGTGTCCTCTCCTCGGTGCTCTGTTTTCTCCTCTCTCATTATGTCTTCAATTATCAAGTCAGGAGCAACTCATTTTGAGAAGCATGTTCTTTTTGACACAACAGGAAAGTCCATTTGCAAACATTTAATGCTCTGAGCTCTTTGTGCGAAAATAATTATTTTAAAATTACGCTGAAGGAGGGGAAAAAACAAGACTTGTCTATATATTTACATGTTTTTAATTAAAATTCTTACTTTATGAAGCTGTGCTGAAAGCATCATTAAACGTCTTACTGTTTTTTAATGCAGCATTTTTTAATCCTGAAACCAGGCTCTCCACAGAAGTCCTGATCGGGCTGAGAAGCATGAGAACCCACCACAGGGACTGTATCCGATTTCATTATTAGGCCCGGTTCGACTGGCTCAGGCTTCAGACGCACCGTGAACACCTTTACCCTTGGGTGGCTCAAGTTAATTACTTGAGCCCGTAATGCCTGAGACACCACCTAATAAGTGTGGAGTATTACAAATTAGGATGCTTAAATTATAGCTTCCAAAATGAAAACCTAATTGACTTTTTTCTCACATTTAGAACATAAGTATGTCATAGTTTTTGCTTTTGTGCCTCGGTTTCTCATTTTTATGTGTTTTAGATTAAAAAGACGATAGGAATTACTGTAAAATCATGTTTGTATTGTTAGCTTTCTCAGAGTGTGATTACCTGAAACCCATCAAGACTCAAGAGACTGAAGGTCAGGAACAACGTTTACTTACAACAGGTTTGGACTTGAGAGAAAATGGGTAAGGATCATGAAGCAGAATGAAGATGGTAAACAGGAGGCTTGCTCTGGTTGTAGGTGTTCAAGCTTGGAGAGGAACGTAAGATTCCAGCTTCCAGGAAGGTGAGATTCACAGGTTGTGGGATTCCTAAGTTTGCCTGTAATAATCACTTTACCCACAACCGACAATGATTCAGTCAAGCCACTGTTCCACACCTGCACCTGATTCTGTCAACTACCCTGCACAGTACTTAAAGGTATTGTGACATCATGTTGGAAATTTGCATATTTGTCACAACATATATCTTATATCATTCAGCTCTGTTCGTTTTTGCAAAATAAATTATAAATATATTAAAATTTCATTCCAAGTTATGGTAGTTTTTTCTCTGGGACACGCCCCTAAAAATCTGCGCATTTCCGCAAAACGTCATCGTGACGTGACAACGGGAAGGCACTCTCCAACGCGCATGTAAATAATAATGGCGGAGCATGTCCGATTGCGTTTGAGATCTATCATTTTAAACAGTAAATCATCCAAAACTCTCATTAATAAACCCTCCCTGAATAAATAAACTTCCTGATGTTACTTCATCGCGCAGACATAATTAAAAAATACATAAATAGCAACGTGTGTGTGTGCAACTCATGTTATTTCGGCTATTTTTTTTAGCAGCGAACAAAAACAACTTATTGTTAGTACTTGAATGTATTAAAGCAATCGAAGGGTTATTGTTCATCAAATACAGTTATTGGACACTCGATCAATGGAAAAGTGATTTAGACACGGTTTATTTCATAAACAGTTAAGTGGGGTTAGCTTCGTGATGTGGCTTCTTTGTTCTTGGGCTAAGCTAACAGAGGCCCGATCGCGTTTGAGATCTATCATTTTAAGACAGTAAATCATCCAAAACTCTCATTAATAAACCCTCCCTGAATAAAAAAACTTACTGATGTTACTTGATCGCGCAGACATAATTTAAAAATACATTATTAGAAAA
>JBBPBX010020384.1:32138-43437 GCA_038048925.1 Garcialebias charrua | reverse complement strand
GGACATTCTTCTAAGAAGCTGTGTAGTTTCTCCAGTGTAGAGGTCTGGACAGTCCTCGCTGCACTGGACTGCATAAACTACACCACTCTGTTTGTGTGTAGGTGTTTTGTCCTTAGGGTGGACCAGCCTCTGTCTGAGAGTCCTGCTGGGTTTGAAATGTACTGGGATGTTGTTTGTTGAAAATCCTTCTGAAATTCTCTGATAGTCCAGCAACATAAGGGATGACAATGTTTTTTCGTCTGTTCTCCTTTTTCTGTTCATTATTGTGTTTTGATTTCCTCGCTGACTTGACAAAAGCCCAGTTAGGATATCCACATGTTTGGAGAGATTTTTTGATGTGTTTCTGTTCCTTTTCCTTCCCTTCTGTCTTCGTGGGGATGTGTTCGGCCCGATGCTGTAAAGTTCTGATGACAGAAAGTTTGTGTTCCAGTGGATGGTGAGAGTCAAACAGAAGATACTGGTCTGTGTGGGTTGGTTTTCTGTAAACTTCAATGTTGAGACTGTCCTCTCTTTCCATGTGAACCAAACAGTCCAAAAAAGGCAGCTTGTTATCGTTTGCATCCTCTCTGGTGAACTTGATGTTGTTGTCGACCGAGTTAATGTGTCTGGTGAACGCTTCCACTTCCTTGGTTTGGATTTTGACCCAGGTATCATCCACATATCAGAACCAATGGCTTGGAGTTGTTCCCTCATAGGAGTTTAGGGCTCTCTGTTCCACTTCCTCCATGTAAAGATTAGCAACAATGGGTGACACTGGAGATCCCATGGCACAGCCGTGCTTCTGTCTGTAAAATCTGTCATTGAACTTGAAATAAGTGGTGGAGAGGCAGAGATCCAGCAGGGTGCAGATGTGGTCTGGGGTGAAGTTGGTCCTTTTGTCCAAGTCCTTGTCCTGTAGAAGTTTTTTTTCCAACGGTTTCTACTGCAGCTTCAGAACATGAAAAGAGAACGAGTTTCTCCCGGGGTCAGCTACAAATGTTGAACTTTGTTGGCAAAATCAATGGAGTTCTTTATGTGATGAGGTGTGTTTCTAACAAGAGGAGCTAAAATACCAGCCAGATGTTTAGCAACATTGTATGTCACTGAGTTCATGCTGCTGACGATGGGTCTGAGAGGTGTATCTTCTTTATGTATTTTTGGAAGTCCATAAAGACAGGGAGTGGCTTCCCCCAGGTACAATGTATAATACAAGTACAATGATCACCATTTTACCAGCTGACAAAGGAAGATGTACAGTAGTCCTCAACACTTCTGATTACCAGACTAAAATAACCACACTACTGAGTGACAGCAACACCTACGAGCCCCTGAAGAGGGACCCAACTAACACCTTTAAAAAGAAAGTCACTGATTGTTTTCTCCTTTTCAAGTTTTTGTAAATAATCAATCGATTGTTGTATATAGTCTATAGTTCTGGACATGGAGCTCTGGATCTATAATTCTGTACCTGATGATATAGATCTATAATTCTGGATCTATAGTTCTGGACGTGAATATCTAGATCTATAGTTCTAGTTCTGGACCTGGAGCTCTTGATCTATAGTTCTGGACTTGGACCTTATTGATGGTTTCACCCGGATGACCCGTTTCAGATGTTCAGAACCCTGGCCCGTACCGGTGGGTTGGTGGGGGACTCCAGGAGGCTGCAGAGGTCTTCGGACCTGAACCTGGACCCTGGCTTGTTGCTGAACAGCTCGTCCAGCTGGGGCTTGAACAAGTCCTGGATCAGAACCTCAAAATCTGGAACCAGAACACAGATAAATGGGTCTAGTTCACACAATCAGGCTGCTGTGGTGCCGTTTTAATGACAGAACTCAGAACCAGTCCAGAACCGTTAGAACCAAACTGGACCGGTCTGGACTTTGAATAATCATAAATCAATCTGTCATTAAACTGAATCAACATTTATTTTAAAACTAAACTTCTTTACACAAACATTACCACTGCATTTGTGTGTGTGTGCACGTGCATGTCTGCGTGTGTATGTGCACGTGTACGTACCTGTAAAGGCCACCGTCCCCTTTGGATCCGCTCGTAGTCTGGACCGCAGCGCCTGTTGTTGAGCCTCTGTGGGCTTCAGACCGATCACACCCAGAGCCTGGACACACACACACACACACACACACACACACACACACACACACACGCACACACACACACACACACACACACACACACACACACACACACAGATCAATATGTCAGCTCGTCACTGATTGGTTGTAGGTTCTGCTCATCTTAGTTCTAAACTGTCATGTTCCACAGAGAAACACGTTTGTTTGTTTGTTTGTTTGTTTGTTGAGACAAAATCTCAAACTGAAGGGCAAATCATCCAAAGAAAAACTGTTGTGGGGTGGGCAATTATTTTTTCCATGGGGCCACATGAGAAATAGAAAATATTGTGGGGGGCCGGGCGAAATGACATAATTCAATACTGCATAATATTAATAGTATTTCTTTATTAAAAGCAGTAAATATCATTGTTTAGACAAACTGGTAAAAGTATTAGTTATGATTAATCAACAAAATAAAAAGCAAGAGTGGACATTTTTGAGGGCTAACGTTGTCTTGTGACTTGTGACAACAATTCAATCATGCACATTGCGCATGTCTTGATTTACATATTGCATCATTTTGTACGTGAATTAAAAAAAAACATCAAAATTAAAGCAATGCAGTCCACAAATGAGGTAAAATTAGAAACTATGTTTTTGTTGTAACTCCCCTTACGGGGGCCGGTCAGAGTCAACCAAAGGGCCGCATGTGGCCCTGGGGCCGTACAATGCCCAGGTCTGATCTAGAACTTGATACAGAGCTCCACCCTCTGGACTCCACTGCTGTGATGTCACTTCCTGTTGTCTCAGAGTCAGTTTGTGGTTCTTCATGGAATCAGCAGAACCTTCTGTGTTCTCTCTGGTTCCACACAGAACCTGTTCTGATCATTTGGTTGAAGAACACAGAGGAACCTCACCTGCTCCAGTCGGTCCAGGTTGAACCGGCAGCCGGCGCCGAAGGAACACGTCCTCTGAGCCACTGGGCTAATGGAGTCTGAAACCACACAAACAGAACCGCTCAGACCCAGCTGGTTCTGATCGTGACAGTCTGATCAAAACTTCAACAAAAAGCCGTAAACAAACAAGCAATAAACAAACAAGAAATAACCAAACAATAAAGGAACAAACAAACAATAAACAAACAACAAAGGAACAGTAAACAAACAATAAACAAACAAGAAATAAACAAACAAGAAATAAACAAACAAGAAATAACCAAACAATAAAGGAACAAACAAACAATAAACAAACAACAAAGGAACAGTAAACAAACAATTAACAAACAAGAAATAAACAAACAAGAAATAAACAAACAAGAAATAACCAAACAATAAAGGAACAAACAAACAATAAACAAACAACAAAGGAACAGTAAACAAACAATAAACAAACGATAAAGGAACAATAAACAAACAACAAAGGAACAGTAAACAAACAATAAACAAACGATAAAGGAACAATAAACAAACAACAAAGGAACAGTAAACAAACAATACAGAAACAATAAACAAACAACTGGTAAGATGGCGCCCATGCACACAGCTTGCAATCCACCTCTGATGACGGTGTTTGGATTTTTTGTGTTTTGTTGTTTTTCATCGGGGACATAAACTCGTTACTGGTGTATGATCGACAGCAGCTTCTGGATCTTCATTTTTCTGCCGCTGATGTCACTTATTTGGAGTCATTATGAGCGTACCTCAGGAACCCCTCCCCTCTTCCCCCGCTGCTGGTGGACCTGCCTGTTTACCTCCGCTGCGCTCCTCACCTGCCTGCCCGGAGATATTGCTCCAGACGCCGGGGAAATGAGCTGGTCAGCTGGTGAAGCTCAAAGCCCTGCGTGCTGCATCTTCCTCTCCAGCTGATGGTCATGGTGTCCATCACCAGCTTCCCGTGTGCCCGGACCAGGTAAACAACGGGAGTTGTCGGCCGGTGTGGCTCACTGCTCGACCCAGAGGAGTTGTTACTGAAAATCTGAGGCCACAGGCGCACGCTCACTCCAAAGCTGTTGCTGGGTCCACCTCGGTTAACATCAGGATGTGTGTGGTCNAAGGATTGCTTCCAAGAGGACGATTTGGACTTTTTCTGCATCACAGAGACTTGGATATCGCCGGGTGAGTCTAGCGCCTTGATGGAAGTATTACTACCGAACTATCTGTATTTTAACGACCCGTGGCCATCAGGTCGTGGTGGTGGATTATTAACAATATTCAAATCATCTTGTGAATGTAAACAACAGCCAATCCTGGTTTCCTGCTCCAGCTTTGAGCTGACTGTCTTTGAACTCGGCCATTCACCTGCGACTTTATGCGCACTCATCTACCGCCCACCTCAATCTAAGGATTTCGTCAACAAATTTTCTGATTTGTTGGCTGAAATCACACCAAAATATGATTGTGTAGTCATTATTGGTGATTCTAATTTGCATGTGTGCTGTCACGAGAAGCCCTTGGTTAAGGACTTTTTAGATTTATTGGACTCATTTAATCTAAATCAGCATGTAAACTGTCCCACCCAAGAGCGCCGACATACACTGGACCTTGTTTTAATGCGTGATGTGACTGTTACTGATCTTGAAATCAGTGACAATGTGTTTTCAGACCACATGCCAGTCCGATTTGAGTTCACCCTCCCTCGTCTAACTCCTAAGCTGTGCATTCCTGCACGTCGCAACCGGGCCATTAACCACTTCACTGCCGCACATTTCAAAGATATTTATAACTCTGAAATGATCATTCAGCCTGCGGTGTTTCTCTCTGAGGAGCTGACATCCCAGTGGAACTCTGTCTGTTTAAAGGCTTTGGATCATGTTGCTCCTGTTAAAACTAGAAAATCAAAACTCAGAGAAGAACCTTGGCTGAATGATGTCACCAAGGCTGTTAGGCAGCAGTGCAGGTGGGCGGAGCGCAAATGGAGAAAAGACAGGCTGCAGATCTCTTTTCAAATACTATAAGAGAGTTGGCGGCGTTATCAGAAAACCGTGAAAACTGCTAAATCCAATACTTTTCAGATATCATTACCTCAAACTCTCACAATCCACACGTTTTTTTCTCCACCCTAAACTCTGTTCTCCACTTCACTGAACCTGGAAGCCTCGACTGAGCTGTGCGAAAACTTCTTACATTTCTTTTTAGAAAAACTTTCCACCACCCAGGCTCTCATTTCTCCTCCAACTCATGATCCATCCATCTCACCTCAATCTGTTACTGTATTTGACCATTTTGAACCAATCTCTCTGTCTTCTCTAGAGCAGGTCATGTGCAACCTGAAACCATCTGGTTCCCCCTTTGATGTGGTCCCCCTCAGCTACTAAAGGAGTTTTTTCCTACTCTAGGTCCTTCCATTCTTGCTATTGTGAAGAGCAGTTTATCCAGTGGCGTGGTGCCAAAAACCTTTAAACATGCTGCTGTTCAACCTCTCCTGAAAAAAACAAACCTTGACCCCCTCAGTCGTGTCCAACTTCAGGCCTGTCTCCAGACTCCCATTTGTTTCTAAACTTCTGGAGAAAGTAGTCAAGTCCCAGTTGAAGTGCTTCCTGGAGGATCACGCTATCTTTGAGTTATTTCAGTCTGGCTTTAAACCTCTCCACAGCACTGAAACTGCCCTACTGAAGGTTTTTAATGACATCTTCCTATCCACAGACACTGGTGACTCTGTCCTATTGGACCTTACATCCACTTTTGACACAATCGACCATGAGATCCTCATTGCTAGGTTGGAGCAGTGGGTGGGCATCACAGGGTCAGCCCTCAATTGGTTCAGATCCTACCTCTCTGACAGGTCCTTTTTTTGTTTCAATTAAAGAATTTAGTTCTGCAGTGGCAGCACTTAAATGGGGGGTTTCGTAGGGGTCCATCATGGGTCCTCTCCTATTCTCTCTATACCTTCTGCCACTTGGTGCTATTTTCTGGAAACACAACATACCTTTCCACTTCTACGCTGATGACTGTCAAATTTACTTCCCCCTAAGACATAACGGTACATGCTCTATTCAACCTCTGCTCGACTGCCTGGCTGACATCAGGGACTGGATGGCTTTAAATTTCTTAAGTTTAAATGAAATGTTGTTCCCTCCCAACAACACAATCACGAACCACTGCATCGCCCTTTCTGCTCTAGCCCTGTCTGAAAAACAAAAAGTCACAAATCTGGGAGTGATCATGGATCCTTCCATGAAACTCAACAGTCATGTAAACATGATTGTAAATCCTGTTTTTTCCAGCTGAGGCGACTGTCTAAGCTGAAGTCCATATTATCCAAAAATAACCTGGAGACAGTAATTCACGCATTTATTACATCTAGGCTTGATTACTGCAATTCACTCCTGTTTGGTATCAGTCAGACCACCATTGCATGATTACAACTGGTCCAGAACGCAGCAGCCCAATTTTTAACCAGTACAGGCAAAAGAGAGCACATTACACCAGTCTTGGCCTCCCTGCACTGGTTCATCTTCAAAGCCAGTTCAAAATTCTCATGTATGTCTACAAATCACTGAACAGTCTCCCCCCAGCTCTCTGATTTGCTAGAGCTGTATGTCCCACCATGTGCTCTGAGGTCAGCGGACCAGTTACTTCTCACAGTTCCAGGAACTCGTCTTAAACACAGAGGTGAGAGGAACTTCTCTGTAGCAGGACCAAGACTTTGGAACGAGTTACCTCTGCTCGTCAGACAGGCCCCCTCCCTCTCGGTTTTCAAATCCTATTTAAGACGCACTACTATTCTGTTGCTTTCAACACCAGATGATCTGTGTTTGGTTGTTATATTTATTATCTGCAATAGTTTTATGTCCATTTTCTGTTTTTTACATCAGTTTGTAAGTTGCCTATGTGTTTCCTGTTGTTTGTTTGTTTGTTTGTACAGAACTTTGGTTGGCCTTGTCACTGTTTTAAGTGCTCTATAAATAAAATGGTATGTATGGAACAGACCAACCATAAAGCACAGTTTGCAACGGTTTTCCTGATACAGCAAACCCTCGAGTTACGTCAGGGATTGGGACCTACGGGTGTGACTTAGGTCGATGTTGTCGTACCTCGCGGACCAAAAACACGTGCCTGTCGTAGGTCCGCGTTTCTGACATAGGTCGCGGCTATACCGCTAACGGAGCGCCGCACACATATTTAACGGCATGAGACTGAACAAGCAGACATACTAGGCCATAAACATGCACAGAACTTTACATGTACAGTAAATGAATACTGTACAATAAATAAAAAATATAATTTCTTACTTTGAGCTGGTCAAAGCCTGCCTTCGTCTTTTAGCATTAGCTCTTGCACCCGTCCGAGCTCCCCCAGCTTCCTTACGCTCCACACGCACACACGTGGTCAAAACTGTTTAAAAGAAGGACTGTTAGCTTCTTAACTTCATACATTTGGAGCCAGAAAAAAAAAACTTACTGAAAGCCGTTTCTCCGCGATGTTCCTCCATCCAAAACAAGCTGCTCGGCGTTAGCTACGGTTAGGCCCCGCCATTAGCAGCATGTCAGTTCATTCAAAAAGGCTGTCGGCTTTGTATCTCCGCGTTAGCTCGGTGTCCCCCGACATCTTAGGCTGCCAGGCGGACATTTGCGGCGAGCTCCCGGCCGCAGATGGCCCCTCCGCGGCATGTCTTCGCCTGTGTTAGCTGCTCTGTTAGCTGCTGTCGTTAGCATGTCGGGCGACGTTGTGGGAGCGATCGCGGGGCGATCCGCGGCTGCTCCTCCGGGCCTGAGACGTCCACAGAGTTGACCGAGTGTTTCCAGCTAATTTATCCGTATGAGGCAACCCTGATCGGACACACCGTCCTCCAGAGCCAGCTGACAGGAGCCTCTATGGTGGAGCTCCATTGACCGCACTTTGCAATTGTAAAATGGCGACCGGAAACGACCGGAAGTTGCGTAAATACGATAAAATTTTAATAAAAACATAATATTAATAATTATACTTGATTTATAAAGCCATTTAAAACAACCACAGCTGCAAAAAAGTGCTGTACACATGAAATTAATAACATCTAAACACACACAAAAAAAATTATCATATTTTTATTAAATATGATAAAATCGTAAGTCTGAGTTGCTGTAGGTCGCGGGTGTCGTACCTCGAGGGTTTGCTGTATAATCAGAGCCATGGACTGCACACTCATGGCTATGAAAGCATCATCACAGGATAAAGATGTTAAGGTTAACAGAAAGCATTTTCATTTACCGTAATCAGTGTATAAATTATATGAGCTGATTAATAACAACTAACCAACATGGTGGAGAGGTGGCCTGGTTCAACACGCTTCATTCATTCTGATGAACAGCATGGTTGGGACAGATTAAATGCTGGCACAGTGCAGGATGGTTGGCTTCTTGGTAACTAAATTCATTTAATCGTCCTAATATTAATGCCTCTGATGTGCATGGAGCATGTGTGCCCCCACATATCATTGTTTTCATTGTATCATTACTAGTCAGGTGTTCTTGGAGTGGCTTTACTTTTTTTTGCTGGTTAAATTACAGTTTCAGAACATTCTTCCAAGCTCCTGTGTCTCTGTGTGTATAGTTATGTCAATGAACACATGCGTAAAATGTGAAATGTCTCAGTCTAAGCCTTTCTCCAGCATTTATTTACAATAAGAGTGTAGTCAGCCGTCTGCTTCACATCCACATTGATGTTTGACAATTATTTCCTGATTCCTGAAGGTTTATGCTGCTCTGACCCCACAGCGCTCACAGCTTTGTGCACATTGTCCCACTCACTCCTCTTGCGCTTGGCGCTAATGTCAAAGAGTGCTGTGCCAAATGACTTCATGTGCCTCTTAAATGGATTTTACCCCTCTATCTCATTTAGAAGTGTTTTCAACTCATATTCCATGAAATTCCTCTTTCCCAGACATGCTTTTCAATAGTGCAGAGAGCAGATTCTTCAGCTGAAGGGTAGATTTAAATCTATTTACATATTTAGATGGAGGTGTGTTGAAGGAAACGTCACAAATTCCCTCATGAGCACTCAGTTCCACGTTGACTGGGATGTACAGAGGAAGTGTGCTTGGATTCATGCGTACGCATGGTTTCACACTTCTGGATTTGTGTGTGTGCTGTTTTCTCAATTTAAGAATATGCCATGTTTCAGTAGGAATTCCACGTAAGTCCTTGTAGATGAGCTCCCAGGTTCCTGAAGTCCTCTTGACCCATGGTGGAGAGGTTGGAATGAAAGTAAATGATAATTTGAAATAAATGGCCTTTTTACATATGAGTGTTTTGATTAAATCATTGACACATGGGCACATCATTATTCATCCCCATAGTCAAGCATGGAGGTGGAAACATTATGTCTGTTTAGGGGCCGAGGCCATGGTCTGTAAAACCATCAAGTTCCTTTCTGCTTAGACATCAAGCTCTTCATTTAGCCTGGAATGCAAACCAGAACTTTTATGCAAGAAAGAGTTTTTCTGGGGTTTTAGTTGGTTTTCTGTGTCCCCATTAAACTGAAACTACTGTAAAAAATCCAGATCGTTAATTTATTTGTAAATGATCCAATGTACAACATCACTTCAGGATGAAATCCTTCTTCTTCCCATTGCAGAGGGCAGAGGTTCCTTGTGTTGGAGCAGGTATCCCTCAGGGTAAGGGTTAAGGGTAAGTCCTCTTTCTGGTCCAACTACAACCCAGTTCTTCATAATGATGATTTTTAAAATAGAGGCACGATGCTGGAGCTCGGACCTTTTAGCACCGCATGGAATAAGAAAGTTCATGCTCGATAATCCGTATGGAATGCTTTTCGCCCAGTTGACCTTTTGAACAGCTACAGTACCTGGTCTCTGATGCAAGTGTTGACTTTGTTGCATTGAACATTACCTGGACTTTGATGACAAACATTTTGTGCTTCCTCATTAAATTTCCAGTTGTGGATTTTTTGTTTGTTCTGTTTTTGTTCAGAAATAGACTTTCAGCACACGAGTCCTTTAAAGTTCTCTGGAAAAACTACATCTGTGTCAGCCATCTTCTGAAGAAAACCCTGTGATATTGGTGATAGATTAAAGAGTTTTTCATCAATGATGTCATCTCAGGGTTGAGTTAGTTCCAGACGTTGGGGGAGGCCGGGGTTTCTGGCCAAGCAGTCCAATAAAATAACAAAACATGACGTGATCACTTCACATTGATTCATCAGAAATGTTCAAAGTGCTAATTGGGCCAGTTGATTTAAAGTGGGCGTGGTCAGTAGTGCTCTTCAGAGTGGGCGGAGTCACAAAAGAAGCGAGAGCTTCGTTTGGCTGATCTAGCAGTGAAGGGGACAGTCTTGAGAGCTGCATATAAGAGAAGTAGACAGTCAGGTGACGGGTAAGAAGCACCTGGTCTGATGGATTCATTCACCTGAAGGGCATTGTTACCTGTGATGATGTCCTCTATGGCGCCATCTTTCCCTTCATAAACATGTCTGCTGTCTTTTCCTTGACGTCGCCTGAGCTCAGTGATCACCTCCTGTTGTTGTCGCTTCCCTTTGTGGGATGGAGACTGTATTGGGGAGGGAAAAGGATAGAATTCAGTCTTTTATGGTCATCATGGTTGCTATACTTTGTCAAAGTTAATTTGATTTAAATAGCACAACTCAAACACTATTCTGTAAAAAAAAAAATTGAACAACCCCACACCCCAAAAAAATTTCATAAAACAAAACTTAGGGAAAACTGGAGCGTGAGATCGATAGGCGGATAGGTGCAGCGTCCACAGTGAAGCGGGCGCTGTACCGGTCTGTCGTGGTGAAGAGAGAGCTGAGTCAAAAGGCAAAGCTCTCAATTTACCGATCGATCTACGTTCCCACCCTCATCTATGGTCATGAGCTTTGGGTTGTGACCGAAAGAACAAGATCTCGGATACAAGCGGCTGAAATGAGTTTTAATAATAATAATAATAATAATGAATTCAATTTATAACGCACTTTTCATTAATGAAAATCTCAAAGTGCTACACGGTGCAACAGAAATTAAATGTCAATAAAACAAGTAATAGAACAAGTAAAATCAATAACAGTATCAACTAAGATCAAAAGTAGAATCATGAGGAGGCAGAGTATGCTCGGTTGAAAAGAAAGGTCTTCAAGCCGCTCTTAAAGTCAACCACAGACTGTGGGACCCTCAGACAGTCAGGAAGAGAGTTCCACAGGCGGGGGGCAGCCACACTGAAAGCCCGGTCTCCCATGGTCCTTAATTTGGTTCTCGGAATGTGAAGGAGATTACTGTTCTGTGACCGCAGCGACCGGGTGGATGAGTGTGGAATA
>JBBPBX010020384.1:9483-28251 GCA_038048925.1 Garcialebias charrua | reverse complement strand
TTCTCATCTCGCTGTCGACATAAACTGGGTCATTTCTTTACGGGGGTTTCCTCAGAGAGCCGTACCGGTCCGTGACCTGAACGTCTCCATTCCCACACTCCGCTCTGCCTCAACTGTTTGTAGTCATGTTTGGATAAGCATCTCCTCTGTGAAGTGAGCAGATCCCTCGCAGCTTTTCCGTTCTGCCCCGCCCCGGCTCCGTGGCTCACATCAGCGCTGATAGCGTCCAGTGATCAGGTTATCCCAGGGAGGCATCAGGTCAGAAGTCCTCTGAAGTTGGGGGCTCGACACAAGCCGTTTCCTCTGATGATTCCTCTCAGATTCGGACATGTTTGTCTCCGTGTCCCTGTAATGGACTTGTGACGTGTCCATTGTGTCCCTCGCCTCACCCTTTCTCCACCGTCTCTTCGCGACCTGTAAAGGAGAAGTGGATAAAGAAGATGGATGCATGGACATTTCATCTGAGGATTTAAAACAGTTCTACCGTTTTCACAGAGAAACAGCCATAAACCTTTGGACTGCTTGGGTTTTGCAGGAGTGACACTTTCCTTCAGTTTGAACTGATTGTTTCAGAACTGACTGAAACTTGTAAAATTCACTCTGAGCGTCTAATTATACCATATTTACACATCGCAACGGGCGGATCCTGCATCTTCATTGCAAACTTACAGGGATATTTTGGCCTTTTCGAAGTGGAGTTCTGTGCAAAAGTTAACAGTTAATATCTTACTTGCTGTAGATGCTCTTTAAATCACTTGTTTTAGTTCAACCACTAAAACTGTTCATAAAACAATTTGTTTACCAAGTTACTGACTCGGCCAAACAAACAATTTTCCTCAAAAATATAGATTATTTTAGTTCATTTTATTTTTTAAAGTTAACTTTTGGTGGCTTTATATTTATTTAGCATAAATTGCATGAGTCTAAAAACAAAAGTAGAAAAAACACCAACTAAAACAGCATAAGGCTGACCAAAAACTAAAAGTAGCAAAACGCTAATAACAAAATGTTTGCTAAGTAGCTAAAGTAACCTAAAACTAAAAGTAGCAAGTTGCTTAAAGTTAAAAATGCTTGCTAAAAATAACAAAAGTAGGAAGAAGGCAGTGGCACCTTACATTTTAAAGGTAGTGAAACATTAGGCAAACGTATAAAAATGCTACACGAACGTAGCAAAATGGTAGCTAAAATCTGCAAAACCCAAGACCAAAAAGTATTAAATTGCTTGAGAAAAGTAGGCTAGCAAAATACCAAAAAGCTAGCTTTAAGGCCGAGATACACTTGAGCGTTCTCACGATACGCATATACGCAACGTACGTACGTCAAGGCAAAAGCGTAGCCCCGCGTAGCCCCTCAGGGCACATACGCGCAAAGCTTTTTTTTTACGTCCGCGTGCGCGATGCGCGGTGTCTGACCATAAACTTCCCCGGCGCCGGACTGTTTTGTATGTTACACAAATGAAATAAATTCCCCTTCTTTATCGCTGATCGGGCCTTTTCTTTTGTTTTTTTGCCTAAAGTCAAGTAATCACTTCTTCCTCCGTTCACTCCATGAATGAAATGAATGAATTCAGGTCCTACCTGGGTGCGCGATGTTTTAAATATCCCTGGTGGGCTGTGTGCTGCAGGAAAAGCACTCCCTGTTATTATTTTTATTTCTGAGAGAACTTTTTATAACATATATAGTAGAAACACCGCATCAGAACACCGCCGCGGTCTTCAGCGAGCTACATGAGCTGACTGAAAGCTGTCAATCATTTCAGTAGGCGTGTCAGCAAGTGACCAATCAGCGAGCTCAGTTGAGTCCCCTCCGTGCGCAGCTGCTCATATTACAACAAGGAGAACGCGAGCGTTTGAAAGCTGATAGTTTCTGAAGTATAGCAGCAAAACACATGCGCACAAAATGCGCGCGTAGAGTGGCGTACCTGAGGACGCTCAGGTGTATTTCAGCCTTAAGTCTAAAAGTAGTAAACTGCTAGCTAAAAGCTGAAAAAAACCTAACAATGGTTAAAGGTAGCAAATTGCTTAATAAAAGTAGCAGAAGGCTAACTAATTAGAAAAATAGCTAAAAGCTGGAAATGAGTTCTCGGCTCAATGAGATTAACATGTGTAAATAAAGGCTGAATGAAAGCTAAAGGCTAAATACAGTAGAACACTTTCAAATAGTTACAAGTAGCCAAACTAAAAGTAGAAGAAACTTAGCAAGAAGTAGCAAAATAGTAGCTAAAATCTGCAAAATCTAAGACCAAAAAGTAACAAATTGATAAAAATAGCTGTAGGCTAGCTAAAATACCAAAAAGCTAGCTTAAGTCTAAAAGTAGTAAAATGCTAGCTAAAAGCTAAAAAAGCCTAAATATGGTTAAAGGTAGCAAATTGCTTAAAGGAGAACACAGATAGGTTTTTAAATTTTTTATGGTATGTCTATGCGCTATCCAGACAATGTTCATTCAGTTTAATACACAAAATAATTCTTAGATAATCAATTATACCCTTTTTAATTCTGCCATTTTTAACTTTCGTTTTGAACGACTGGTTTATGATAATGAGCTCTCATGGTCACGCCCTTCAAAGATCTGTTTACATTAACTACGCCCTCTGTAACACCCAGTATCTCTAATCTGTTGTTGTTTTAAAATTAGCTCTTTTTTTATTACTCATTTGACTTACTGTTAGTGCTAGCTTAAGATAACTTACCAAAAGCCGTCTGCGCGCGCCGCAATGAGCTGCTCCTTTTAGAGGCTAAAAATAGCTCGTTCCTCATCAGCCCTCTCTCGTTGCATGCAGCGCTTTTGGGAGCGATCTCTTTTTGATTTAAAACAACCACAGCTGCAACAAAGTGCTGTACACATGAAATTAAGAACATTTAAACAAAAGATGAGATGAAATCAGGAAAAACAACCGTCACGTCTATTATACTGAAGTGGGTTGAGCCGCAGCAGGGGTTGCTAGGTGAGGGGTTGAACTAAAGGTGCGGGGGGATTGTCCTGGCGCTTGTGACGTCACAAGCGCCAGGATTTGAAAACGAAACCTATCTTATCACAGTAAAATAAATATACTTAGAGTAAATATACCACTGGGTGCATTTTTTTGGCATTAGGACTGTTTTTTTATGAAGTACATACCCAAAGTTGAGTAAAAAACCCATTAAAAAGTGAATTTTGCATCTGTGGTCCCCTTTAATAAAAGTAGCAGAAGGCTAACTAATTGGTAAAATAGCTAAATGCTGGAAGTTGCAAAATGTTAGATAAAAGCTAAAGAGCACTATCAAAAAGTTACAAGTAGCCAAACTAGCTAAAAGTAGAAGAACCTTAGCAAAATGTGGCAGAAGCTAGCTAAAATCTAAAAGTAGCAAAAAGCTAATTGTAGAAGAATGGAATCAAAAAAGGCGTTCAATACAGGATCAACTGGACTTTATTTGTTGCAGAAAACGTTTCGACTTCTGTCCAGAAGTCTTTTTCAATTCAGAAGTCGAAACGTTTTCTGCAACAAATAAAGTCCAGTTGATCCTGTATTGAACGCCTTTTTTGATTTCATCATGTCCTGGACGACTGAGAATCTTCACCAGCATAGAAGAATGGAAGCTGAAAATAAATCGGTCTGTTGGTTGAAGCAGATCAAAGAGAACAATATTTTTTGAAAGAATTGAGATTTAATATATTTCTATGCAGAAAATATTTGTAAAAAATGTTAAATATTTTGAAAAGCATAAAAGTTACAAAAACCAAAGTCTCGGCTCCCATCTCCGGAATGAGCTGAATGTTTCGATACATGAATGGCTAAAGTAGCGCAAGGTCTGCTGAGGAAGTTGGATCGCAAAAAAAATGAAATTAAAAATAATGGAAAAATAATAAAACCAGTAAAACAATGGTGTGAAAGTTGAATCAGAGTTGGCACGATAATAAGTGTTTCTTGTATTTTCAGTTAAAAAAAATTTGTAGCGGACTTTGTGTCTGTGGAGGCCCCTCAGAGCTCGCTTTGTGACCTCTGTCCCTCCGGTTCCCCCCTGCACGTAAAGGCCAGTTGGCCTCTGAAGCTGTGACGGTGGAATGTAAACAAACAAGATGAGAAGCGAGGTCGTCCGACTAATGAGGGCCGCAGCGGAACGAGGAAGAGCGCAAACGGCTGGAAGGACTCGAGCCCCGGTGGACACAAAGGTCACGGGTGACGATGGCGAGGAATGAAAAGGAGACGTGTTGAGACGGAGTCGTAATCCGAATTTGTGGCAGGAATGTCAAATTGAGCCGTGGACTTTTCAGAACACCACAGTTATTACTCGAGCGAAGGAAACGCCACGATTGAAGGTGTCGAGTCGTATTGTGGGGAGCAGCTACATACATTTCTGCACGTTGATGTGTCTGAGGGTTTTATCTTGTCTCTTCTGTGTGTGCTTCGGCCTGTTAGGTTGTCATGACCCGATCACATGAAAAGGCAAACTGGAGTTAAGCAACACTTCATTCAAGGTTGGCACTTCTACACAACAGCTGTCTGCATCTTTCTGTGCTTCGACGCATCACACACTCCTCCACGTGTTCAATCATATTCATTTCCTCCTTTTTTTTAAATACTTCCCTGTCCAGACAGGTCAAAAAGTGTCAGTCGTTTGCTTCACTTGAAGGTGAAGGTGGACGATGATGCGTTTAAGTGTCTGTCAGTAAAATACAGGTAGTCCCCTACTTACGAACGAGTTCCGTTTCTACGCCCGTTCGCAAGTCGAAAATAGGCGTAAGTCGGAAAACACATACACACTGGCCGCCCCTTATACACGTACATGTACGGTACTGTACAGTTACCAAGCACTTCGCCTATCCCAACACAGTACAGTACCCTACATAATTATCAAAAAACACATACAGTACTTTTGGAGCCATAATGAAGGGAAAAAAAGAGTTAAATTCTTACTGGGAGCTGGTGAAGCCATTCCTCCGCGTTTTAGCATGTTAGCTCGTTGCACGTCCGAGCTCTGCAGCTTCCTGCTGCTTCACGCAGTCCAAACTGTTTACAGTAAGGCCTGTTAGCATGTTAGCTCCATACATTTGGAGCCATAATGAAGGGAAAAAAGAGTTAATAACTTACTGGGAGCTGGTGAAGCCGTTCCTCCGCGTTTTAGCATGTTAGCTCGGGGTCCCACCAACATCGAGGCCGCCAAGCCTTTCCTCCGCATGAGACGTCCACAGAGTTCACCGAGCGTTTCCAGCTCATGTATCCGAGCGAAGCAACCTCTGATTGGACACACAGTCCATCCAAAGCCGGCTGTCTAACCGAAGCTAACCGAAAACTTCCGGATACTGCCGAACACTGCCGGAAACTGCGTAAATCGGCTTCAAAATAATAATTATTATTATTTATTTATGAAGCCATTTAAAACAACCACGGCTGCAACAAAGTGCTGTACACATAAAATCAAGAACATTTAAACACATAAAATAAGATTTTTCAATTTTTCAAATTTTTTTTTTTATGAGATGCCTGACGTAACCCCGAAACATCGTAAGTCGAGGACTACCTGTATCTCAAACTGCTTAAGGTTTTTTTTTTTTCTCATTCAACCTTTATTTATACAGGTTGGGTAATCCCACTGAGCCTCAGGGACTCATTTACAAGAGAGACCTGATTTCTTTAACAAAGAGTGATGACAACAGTGGACAACGACAACAGTGGACAACGACAACAATAGACGATCATATAAGAGGCATACATATGTATTTAATTTTACAAATTAAAATAAAATGGCAACCAAAAGGACAGTCAAAAGGAAAAAGTAGTGGGGGGAAAAAACAGCTAGATTATAAGAAAGCAATTATTGGATGTACCATTTGAAGACTGTCCAATTCAAGATGGCTGCCGCAGCTAATCAACGAAAAACAGCAATAATCAGTTCAGATTAGCTAAAATTCACAACTTGTACTCTGGGTAAAAAAAAAATTAAATCTCACAAAACGTTTAATTTGGTCATTTCTAAACGTCAGATGAGTAAAATCTGGTGTGAGGTGGCGGGTGATATGCATTCCTTATATTCTAGGTCCTTAGTAAATCTATTAAAGGAAAGTTTTTTTTTTTCTATTGTAGATAAAATTTTCTCTTAGTTTTCCAGTTAAGGGAAGTGAAAGGCGCAACTGTTGCATCCGGTCTTTTCTTCTGGCTCCCTCACCTTCATCCCAGCCCACACACACACACACACACACGTCTGAATCCACACTTGACCCATCTCCAGCCTTGCCGCGTGAGCGCCGCAGCTAAGGGTGGGCGGGGTGACATAGCGGAGGATCGGCCAACCTCCCTCACGCTCCGCACGTAGCACGACCATTAAAACACTGCTCCCTCTGGAGGGAGGCCAGGAGTCAAAGTTTACAGCAGTTCATTCCTCTCTGCTGCTTAAGCCCCGCCCCCTGCCTCCACCGTCTGCGCCCCTGGTTTTTTTTTCTGTCACACACACAGTCGTCGTACAGACAGGAAGCCCTTTGTCAGCGTGCGTGCCCCTCACTCTTTTAGGACCCACCTCCTTCAGTATTTTTATTTTTGCAGCCCGACCAGGCGCCGCCTCCTCCTCCTCCTTCATGTTGGAGTTCTGTTGTTTTCCAGCTTTGAAGGCCCTGATATTGTGCATTCCAGTGGTAACCTGCATCTCGCAAAAGATGTGAGCACAATGTGGACTGACGCAAGCAGCCACGATCAGATGCAGGGACCAGATACAGGCTTCTGCTCCCTGAGAACCATCTCCATTGCTCCGTTTCATTCTGCGTTTCCTGTGATAACGCGTTAATGCACACGTCGGCCACGGGTGTTTGTAATAATGTTGCCATGGTTTGTGTTGATGCGAGTCCAGAGAGGAATGTGGACGAACTGGCCTTGTGCTCATCAGATCACCGCGTAGATGCTGCAGTGCATGAGGGCTCCTCCGCTTCTGCACGTTTGACATTTCAGCTCCCCGTCCAAGTCAAACTATTGCCTGCAATTTACTAAGACCAGAACTGATTGTAGATATTTAGAGATGAGGTGTTTTTTTTTTTTTTTTCTTGTGCAAGTCACCACTTGTGCTCCTGCGAGGTATTATATGCTGTGCGAGTGCCAGCTGTTTACACCAAGAGGTATACAAGCGCTCACGGGTTTGCTGCCAACACACGAGCAGATCGTGCACATGTTGCCGGTGCAGGAAAAGGCCAGGGGAAGTGATCGTGCTGCACAATATCTCCGGTTTGTTGAAGGTCGAACGCAGGCAGGCGAGACGTGTCGTGATACGGTCTCCGTCGGTAAACTTTCTCTTGTCTCGCCCAGAACTTCTGATCCGCCCGAGATAATTTAACAAACTTCGTGACACATGCTTCATCACTAGACGGAGTTACACTTTTTTTCATTACTGAAAGTCTTTAATGGCATTTTCACAGCCACAGGTGATTCTGTGCTGCTTGTCTTATTGGACCTTACTTCTGCTTTTGACACCATTGACCACAACATCCTCATTTCTAGGCTGGAGCAGTGGGTGGGCATCACAGGGTCAGCCCTCAAATGGTTCGAGTCCTACCTCTCAGACAGAACCTTTTGTGTCAATATCAAATATTTCAGTTCAGCATCTACAGCGCTACAGTGGGGGGTACCGCAGGGGTCCATCCTCGGTCCCCTTCTCTTCTCATTATACCTGCTGCCACTAGGTGCTATTTTCCGCAAACACAAAATAGCCTTTCATTTCTACGCTGATGATTGTCAAATTAACTTTCCCCTGAGGCACAGAGGCTCATGCTCCTCTATTCAACCCCTTCTTGACTGCCTGGCTGACATCCATGATTGGATGGCTTCAAACTTCTTAAGTTTCAATGAGAAGAGGTCTGAAGTCATGTTGTTTCATCCCAACAGCTCACTCTCGAACCACGACATTGACCTTCTTTCCCTAGAGAAAAAAAGGGTCACTAATCTGGGGGTGATAATGGACCCTTCCCTGAAAATTAATAGTCATGTAAACATGATTGTTAAAGTGCGACTAAACACAGGCTGAGAAAGTACCTCTTCCCCCTGAAGCAGTTTGAAAATCTCCCTGAAAATGGGCGTGTCGAGAGACAAGGAGGGGTGGAGGTAGAGTTGTGCTTTTGTTCACGCCTCCACCAGCAACAACCTAAAACAAATTAAACCTCTAGCCAACAACATACACCAAGCAACAACAAAGTATAAACATGTAGATGTATTTATCTATTCCACCCATTCCATCCAAAACCAAAGGCTTACAAAAATGGATAAAAAATGAAAAGTAAAACCGTTTGTCAGGAGTGAAATGTGGCACTTCCATATAAGGTATGAATGCTGCAGGACCTTCTCATCTCTGCAGGGGATTGGCTCTGCTTGAACCACCTTTGTGATGTCAGAGTGAGAAAACGTGTCACAGTGAGAATCCTAGACCAATAAGAAAATTAAGCTGCAATACCTATGTTCAACCCATAGATGTTGCCATAAACACGTTTTTAGACCGGGGTTTAGTTCCTCTTTAAATCCTGCTTTTTTCAGCTGAGGCGGCTGTCTAAGCTGAAGTCCATACTATCCAAAAAGAACCTTGAGACAGTCATCCATGCTTTCATAACATCGAGGCTCGATTACCGCAATTCACTTCTGTTCGGTATCAGTCAGTCCTCCATTGCATGGCTACAGCTGGTCCAGAATGCTGCAGCCCGATTCTTAACTGGTACAGGCCATAGAGAGCACATCACACCAGTTTTGGCCTCCCTGCACTGGCTACCCATTCACCTTCGGATCCAGTTTAAAATACTCATGTATGTTTTTAAATCTCTGAACAGTTCCGCACCACCTTATCTCTCTGACCTTCTGCAGCCATATGTCCCACAGCGCTCTCTGAGGTCAGCAGACCAGATGCTTCTCTCGATCCCAGATACTTGCCGTAAGCTCAGAGGTGACAGGGCTTTCTCTGTTGCAGGTCCAAGACTGTGGAATGAGTTGCCACTGAGTTTCAGGCAGGCTGTCTCGCTTGAAAACCCACTTCTATTCTCTTGCCTTTAACACGGTGTGATTTGTTTTGATCCTCTCTGTAATATACTGTACATTGTTCACCATTTTAGTTAGTTCCTGTTGCTATAGTTGTATCTATATTTTTATTTTATATTTTCCTGTCTGCTGTGCTTGTTTGTTTCTATTGTACAGCACTTTGGTTGGCCTTGTGTCTAAGTGCTCTATGAATAAAGTGGTATGGTATTACCTCAGCTCCAAGGTCAAGGTCATTAAATCAAGGTTAAAGTCTTTGCTTGTCCAAATAAAAAAAAATAATTAAACAAAACTTGTTTCATATATTTATCATGAATAGAGTGTTGCATACACTTTTCATCACTTCAGCTTCAAGGTCACCGGTCAAGGTCAAAGCTTATTCAATGTCTTTGCTTGTCCAGACATAACTTTTGATCCCCTCAAGATAATTGAACAAAACTTGTTTCATATATTCATCATGAATAGTGTTGCATACACTTTTCATCACATCAACTTCAAGGTCAACGGTCAAGGTCAAAGCTTATTCAATGTCTTTGCTTGTCCAGACATAACTTTGGATCCCCTCAAGATAATTAAACAAAACTTGTTTCATATATTCATTATGAATAGTGTTGCTTACAGTTTTCATGACTTCAGCTTAGGAGCCAAGATGGTCTAGTGGCAGGGCTTTTGACTACGGATCCGAAGGTCGCGGGTTCGCGCCCCGGCCACTACCCAGCTTGGGGTGTCTATGAGTGCACACCTATTTCTCCAGCTCCCCGAGCGCTTTCGGGCTGCTCACTGCACCACCTGGTAGGTGGTTGGGTTAAATGCAGAGACGAATTTCGTCTGTGTATGGGAACATACGCAGATGACAGGAATAGACATTATTATTATTATTATTATTATTCAAGGTCAAGGGTTATTCAAGGGCTTTGCTTGTCCAGACATAACTTTTGATCACCTCAAGATAATTTAACAAAACTTGTTTCATATATTCATCATAAATAGTGTTGCATACGCTTTTCCTCACTTCAGCTTCAAGGTCACCGGTCAAGGTCAAAGGTTATTCAAGGTCTTTGCTTGTCCAGACATAACTTTTGATCCCATCAAGATAATTAATAAAACTTGTTTCATATATTCGCATAAATAGTGTTACATATGCTTTTCATCACTTCAGCTTCAAGGTCACAAGTCAAGGTCAAAGGTTATTCAATGTCTTTGCTTGTCCAGACATAACTTTTGATCCCCTCAAGATAATTAAACAAAACTTTTTCCATATATTCTTCATGCACAGTGTTTCATATGCTTTTCACCACTTCAGCTTCAAGGTCACAAGTCATGGTCCAAGGTTATTCAAGGTCTTGGCTTGTCCAGACATAACTTTTGAGCCGCTCAAGATAATTGAACAAAACTTGTTTCATACATTCATTATGAATAGTGTTGCATACGCTTTTCATCACTTCAGCTTCAAGGTCAAGGTCAAAGGTTATTCAAGGTCTTTGCTAGTCCAGACATAACTCAAGACAATTAAACAAAACTTGTTTCATATATTCATCATGAATAGAGTGTTGCATACACATTTCATCATTTCAGCTTCAAGGTCACCGGTCAAGGTCAAAGGTTATTTAATGTCTTTGCTTGTCCAGACATAACTTTTGATCCCCTCAAGATAATTAAACAAAACTTGTTTCATACATTTGTCATAAATACAGTAGTGTTGCATATGCTTTTCTCACTTCAGCTTCAAGGTCACAGGTCAAAGGTTATTCAAGGTCTTTGCTTGTCCAGACATAACTTTTGATCCCCTCAAGATAATTAAACAAAATGTGTTTCATATATTCGTCATAAATAGTGTTGCATATGCTTTTCATCACTTCAGCTTCAAGGTCAAGGTCAAAGGTTATTCAACATCTTTGCTTGTCCAGACATAACTTTTGATCGTCTCAAGATAATTAAACAAAACTTGTTTCATATATTCATCATGAATAGTGTTGCATATGCTTTTCATCACTTCAGCTTCAAGGTCACTGGTCAAGGTCAAAGGGTATTCAAGGTCTTTGCTTGTCCAGACATAACTTTTGATCCCCTCAAGATAATTAAAACTTGTTTCATATATTCATCATGAGTAGAGTGTTGCATACACATTTCTTCACTTCAGCTTCAAGGTCACCGGTCAAGGTCAAAGGTTATTCAATGTCTGTGCTTTTCCAGACATAACTTTTGATCCCCTCAAGATAATTAAACAAAACTTGTTTCATATATTCGTCATAGTGTTGCATATGCTTTTCCTCACTTAAGCTTAAAGGTGCTATGTGTAACTTTCTGTAGAGCACAGAACTTAGAAATATTTTCAACAGGCAAAGCATTCTGATCCCTCCCCCTCAGAGCCATATATGGCTCTGCCCCCCTTGCTCTGCTGAAATTCAAATTCAAGCTCTGTTTTTATTGGCTGATTCAAATTCAAGCTCTGTTTTTATTGGCTGGTTACAAACTCTGTTTTTATTGGCTGGTTAACGGCGGGTCACTCTGTGTTTTTAGTGTTTTTATAAATGCTGATAGAGAAGCAAGGGGACTATAGTTTTTTTCAGAGATTACTTTGTCTAACACCAGTCTGTCAGTAGATAGTGAAGAAATATGTTAAAAATATATTGTTAGAAAAGTTACAGACTGCACTACAAAGTTACATAGTGCAGCTTTAAAGGTCACAGGTCAAGGTCAAAGGTTATTCAAGGTCTTTGCTTGTCCAGACATAACTTTTGATCCCCTCAAGATAATTAAACAAAACTTGTTTCACATATTCGTCATAAATAGTGTTGCATATTAGGGCTGAACGATTTTGGAAAATAATCTAATTGCGATTTTTTTTCTATAAATTATGATTGCGATTTAAAATGCGATAATTTTTTCTGGTTCTATATTAATTCATATCACTAACGACACAACTGTTTTTTCTTTTTTAATCAGATAATTAATGCGCTTTTTCACGCAGAACGTTAGCTTGCTGAGCTAGCTGCTAACAGAGCGCCGTCAAAACAGACCCGGTCACATGACCAGCTCGCGCTCTGTTTATCTCCCGCGGTCTCGTGTTTCAGCCTCTAAGATCAGATACACGTTAACATGGGCTAACTTACCTGAATTTATAACTTTTATGACTTCTGTCGAGCCTGAAGCAACTGTGTTGGAGCGCACGGTCTCCTCCTCCCTGCTCTGCTCTGTTTTGCTCCGCTCAGAGCTGCGCGCGGCGAGAGCGCCTCACTCCCAAGTCACGTGACCAGTCAAATCGCAGCCCGTGTGATTAGTGAATCGCGTTTTAACATATCGCGAGATAATCGCTAATGCGATTAATCGTGCAGCCCTATTGCATATGCTTTTCATCCCTTTAGCGTCAAGGTCAAAGGTTATTCAAGGTCTTTGCTTGTCCAGACAACTTTTGATCCCCACAAGATAATTAAACAAAACTTGTTTCATATATTCACATAAATAAAATAAATAAATGTCACATTTTTGTCATCTGTGTATGTTTCCCATAATTGACAGATGAAATTGGCCTCTGCATTTAACCCAACCACCACCAGGTGGTGCAGTGAGCAGCCGTGGTCAGCGCCCGGGGAGCTGGGGAAAATAGATGTGCACTACCCAAGGTGTGCCGTGGCCGGGGTTTGAACCTGGGTCCTTCAGATCCCAAGTCTGATTCCCTAGCCACTACACCATCTTGTATATGCTTTTCATCCCTTCAGCTTCAAGGTCAAGTTCAAAGGTTATTCAAGGTCTTTGCTTGTCCAGACATAACTTTTGATCCCCTCAAGATAATTAAACAAAACTTGTTTCATACTGTATATTTGTCATAAATAGTGTTGCATACGCTTTTCCTCACTTCAGCTTCAAGGTCACCGGTCAAGGTCAAAGGTTATTCAAGGTCTTTGCTTGTCCAGACATAACTTTTAAAGTAAGTAAACTTTATTTATATAGCACCTTTCACAGATATAAAATCACAAAGTGCTTTACAAAAGAAATACACATAATAAAATCATACTAAAATTATACTAAAATTATACACTCTTAAAACATGCTATACAAAAAGGTTACACATGATAAACTCTAAAATCGATAAGTACAATTAACCATAAGCCTGTTTAAAAAGATAAGTCTTAAGACTTCTCTTAAATGCATCAGTCGACTCGGAGCTGCGCATTGTTAGAGGGAGAGCGTTCCAGAGCCTCGGTGCCACCACCTGAAATGCTCTATCACCACGGGTTTTAAAATGGGTTCTAGGGACCGACAGCAGTAGCTGATTAGAAGACCTCAGAGTTCTAGACTGACAGAGTGGCTTCAAAAGATTGAAAACATATTTGGGAGTCTCACCATGGAGTGCTTTAAAAGTTAAAACCAAAATTTTAAAATGAACCCTAAAATAAATCGGAAGCCAGTGGAGAGAGTACAGAACAGGAGTAATATGATCCGTTCTGCGGGTTCCAGTCAAAAGTCTGGCTGCAGCGTTCTGAACAGACTGAAGAGAAGCCATGGTGGATTTACTTATCCCTACTAAAAGGCCGTTACAATAATCCAACCGAGAAGAAATAAAAGCATGGACAACCATTTCTAATTCTGTCTTAGATAAAATAGCTCGCAACTTTGAAATGTTCCTTAAATGATAAAAACAGTTGCGAACTAACAGTTTACAATGACTGTCCATTGACAGAGAGCTGTCAAAGAGAACACCCAGATATCTAAGGTTGTTTTTGTTCGAAGGATTTAAGAACCCAAGATGCTTCCTTATTTCCATGATTTTATCATCTGGAGCAACGATAAGTGTTTCAGTCTTAGCAGCATTTAACTGCAAGTGGTTGTCATTAAGCCAAATTTTAATGTCAGATAGGCAGTTACTGAGTTCAGTCAATTTGTAAAATTCAGACAATCGAAAAGAACAGTAGATTTGAATATCGTCTGCATAGACATGGTATGAGACGTTACTGTAGCGATCGAAAATAAAACTCAATGGGCGAATGTACAGTAAAAATAAGAGTGGGCCCAAAACTGAACCCTGGGGCACCCCATAGGACAGCTCAGAAACATTAGAGTGAACATTGTTCATAAAAACAGTAAAAGACCTATCAGACAAATAAGACTTAAACCAGTTTAAAACAGTGCCAGAAATACCAAACAGAGCTCTCAGAGCTCTTTTGATCCCATCAAGATAATTAAACAAAACTTGTTTCAAATATTCACATAAATAGTGTTGCATATGCTTTTCATCACTTCAGCTTCAAGGTCACAAGTCAAGGTCAAAGGTTATTCAATGTCTTTGCTTGTCCAGACATAACTTTTGATCCCCTCAAGATAATTAAACAAAACTTGTTTCATATATTCATCATGAATGTTGCATACACTTTTTATGACTTCAGCGTCAAGGTCAAAGGTTATTCAAGGTCTTTGCTTGTCCAGACACAACTTTTGATCCCCTCAAGATAAATAAACAAATCTTGTTTCATGTATTCGTCATAAATAGTGTTGCATATGCTTTTCATCACTTCAGCTTCAAGATCACTGGTCAAGGTCAAAGGTTATTCAAGGTCTTTGCTTGTCCAGACATAACTTTTGATCCCCTAAAGATAATTAAACAAAACATGTTTTCATATATTCATCATGAATAGTGTTGCATACGCTTTTCATCACTTCAGCTTCAAGGTCATTGGTCAAGGTCAAAGGTTATTCAATGTCTTTGCTTGTCCAGACATAACTTTTGATCCCCTAAAGATATTTAAATAAAACATGTTTTCATATATTCATCATGAATAGTGCTGCGTACGCTTTTCATCACTTTAGCTTCAAGGTCACCTGTCAAGGTCAAAGGTTATTCAATGTCTTTGCTTGTCCAGACATAACTTTTGATCCCCTCAAGATAATTAAACAAAATTTGTTTTATATATTCATCATAGAGTGTTGCATACACTTTTCATCACTTCAGCTTCCAGGTCACCAGTCAAGGTCAAAGATTATTCAAGGTCTTTGCTTTTCCGGGCCTTCACTTTATATTTCTGTACAACAGTTCATTGACAGGCAGGTATGCAGCACTCTGGTTTGTTATTTATTTTGCAATGTCCTCGAGGCTGGTCAAATAATTAAAAAGGAATAAAATCTGCACAATTTTTCTCTCATCATGGTTAATGTGTTTTTAATAGAAAACTTTATAAACCAAACTTGTGACTAGGCCTGTCGCGGTAAACAATAAATCAGTTAATCGCATGATAAATTAAAATGAGATCGATCATTTTCATGCATCATCTTTATCGTTTCTTCGTGTCTCTCTCTTTCTACTGGAGACACTGGAGGACAAAAGCCTCAACTCTTCACTGACCCTTCCCTTTCTCATTTCCTTGGTGTAAGGGGGGAGTAAACTGTTGCGTCAGGTAGTCCGCCAAGGCGCATCGTCTTGTACCTCTGCAGTATTAGAGCCCCGTGAAGAGTTAGCAAGCTAAAGAAACGCTATTTGATATTTGGGTGAAATAAAAACTAAATGGAATTGGTTTCAAAGTCGAACGCAACAGCAGCAGTGTGGGAGCACTTCGGATTCAAACCAAATGACCGATGTGAACCGCTGAACCTTTGTCAAATTTGTCATAAACCAGTAACCACTAAGAGCAGCCACACAAACTCTACATGTTGGTGTTTCTTGCTTAGAATCTGCCAGAGTAACGCAGCTACAGATCTGCTCTTATTTTAATGCAGTGTGATTTTGTTAGTTTGCACTTTTTATTTATAAAACTGGCAGTTTTGCCCATCTTCTCTATATAAAACTAATTATTTTATTTTGAAGGGCAGTTTAGTTTACAGATTTCATAATCCGTACTGTTTTGGTTGAATGTTGTTTTAATTTCCATTTTGTTTGGTTTTTATTCAAGTGCATTTTTTGTTAACGGGGACTGAGAGTTCATTTTATTTTTGGTTTTGGTTTTCTTTATTTTCCAGTTCCAGTGTTGTGTTTTTTTATTTATTTACATTTTATTGATCTTTGAGAGGATGCACTTGCACTATTATGTTGTTATCATTACATTAGTTTAAAACCGTCTCCAAACAATATTATCGTTTATCGCAATAATTTCTGAGACGATTAATTGCCCAGCAAAATTTGTTATTGTTACAGGCCTACTGCTAACTTCCTGTGACTTCCTGCTAACAACTACAATAACAGCCAAAGTAGCTGAAAATAGCTTTAAAATGGTAACGTCCAGAGAAGAGTTTTTAAGGAGTTAGATATGTACTGTATTTGTTTGTATTTATACTCAGATTCGTTGAGTAAAGGATGCAAGAATGTAAAGTATATTTTGCTTTTCCCAACTAAATATCTTTCCCAAGATTCAGCTCTTGTTCAGTTTCATCCCATTTGTTTAACACAACTGGCGGCCCGTGGGCCATTTTCAGCCCGTGGGTGGCTTCAGTCAGGCCCACCACCAATGTCGTAATTTTATTTTATTTTTATATTTTTTGTGGGGGTGGGGTTCTGGGTTTGGATTTAGGGTTTTGTTTATTGCATTTATGATTAAATGCAATAAAATAAACTAATTTAAAAGTAACAATCATTGTTAAATGTTGTTTATTTACATAATGACTTTAATCGCTGGATGTCCGTCCCCTGAGCTGCTGGCTGTCAGAAACCGTAACCCCCCGAGCAGTTTAGTGGAATAGCCCAGGTATACACACATTGTGCTGATCAATCAAGATGTTGATATTATTGATGCCATCGCTCACGTCTGATCAGTTGGAATCAGTACTTGAGTTGGTTTCTTCAACATTTACTGTATTTCTCCTGTTTCAGAATGGATAAATATACTGTAATGTTCCTATTTTGTTTCTGAACAAAAATACAAATAAAGATAAACAGGAATATAAAAATACTCATTCTCCACTTTTCTCTTCATTTTTAATTGTTTTATTTCATGGGTAATTTTTTTGTTTGCATTAAATCTTTGCCTAAAAATGACCATGGGTTTTAAAACACAAATGCAAAAATCTGTAATTCATATTTAACTTATTAAAGATAAAACATGATACGCTATTCTCACCGAGCAAAACTGTCCGTTTTGAGCTAAACATGTTTGATTGATATCTGATATTGGTTCTGTGTTTACTTATCGGATCAATACAAGTGTCTCAGCGTTAGTCACCAGCAGTCAGCCTAATGTCGGTAAAGCTTCTACGTTTTTTTTTGGCAGATTCTGCCTTTGTTTACGTTCAGTGCAGACCTGCATTTCAGACTTTCATATCAGTAAATCTGGAAGACTTCTGGAGCAAACACTTTGGGTTTGCACCATTCATTCAACCTTTATTTAGTCAGGTAAATCTTTTGAACCTCATGGGCTCATTTAAGAAAGCGACCTGCTAAAACTAAAGAACAATGAACAGCAATGGTAGAATTTCCTTAAACAATAAACAAAAAGAGAGAAAAAAATAAAACAAAGTTTTTTTTTTTAAACAAAATATCAAAAAACTAGCAAAACATTATAAGGTAGACGTATAAAATCAAAGACAGGAACAAATCTGCATTGGTTTTTGCCAGGATTCCAACAGGATTCCAACCTGTTCCAACTCAGGATTCCATTTGTTGTATTTCAAGATACAGTAGTTTTTTATGTTTCATTTCATAGCTGCACAATATATCGAATAGTTATCGTTATCGCAATATCAGTGTGCGTAATAATATTGCTCAACTTTTCTAGAAATTGCAGAGAAAATACACATTTGTCCATCATGTAGGGCCACCACTCTGTTGTAAACAATAATGACGATGCATAATGTGGCTTTATGGCAATATTTAACATCTCGTGATCACATGTTCTCCTAGTTTATTATTTCAAGGCTCTTTATTGTCATTCGTATCACCTGTGGTACACGAGGTGGAACAAAATTGTGTACTCAGGTACCAGTTACCCCAAAATGGCAAAAATATAAAACAGAAAAAATAAACAGTATACAGTACAAGGATCTTAGATATACGTAAAAAAGAATAATCAAAGTCAAAGTCAAAGTCAACTTTATTGTCAGAACTGCAATATGTACAGGACATACACAGGACCGAAATTGTGTTTCTCTCAGTCCCTCGGTGCAACAGTAACCATCTAAACACTAAACACTAAAACATTTAATAAACATAAGCATAAAATAGTAAAAAAGTGTAATACTGTCCTGAGTTTTTTCATAATAGTATAAAAGTATGAAAATTTACACCAACACTGAAACACCAAACACCCAATGAACATAAGCATAAAATGAAATAATAAAAGTGTAATACTGTCCTGAGTTTTTGCATAGTACAGTAGTATGAAAAGTATAAAAACGTAAATCTATAAAATAAACTGAAGTTTTCTAGCGTTGACATTTGCAAAGAGTGGCACAGCAGCATATAAGTTGATGTACACAGTATATGTATGAGGTAGTTGATGTTGGTATAGAGGCAAAGTGGCATATGAAGTAAGGCACATAAGGCACATTTGGCATAATGTAACATAATACGGTGTACCAAAGTCCATGCTCAATAATCCAGGTAAAAATGCAACAATGTTCAATCAGGTCATCTGGACGGTTTCTTTCTTTGTGCCGAGACGTAGGCCTGTCGCGATAAATCAATTACCGTAATAAATAAAAATTATCGACCTCATTTTCATTTATCGGCTTTATCGTTTCTTCTCGTCTCTTTCTACTGAAGACACTGGATGACAAAAGGCTCAACTCAGGTGCCCTTCAATGACCCCTCCCTTTCTCTTTTCTCTTTAAAAACTATTTTAATCATCCAAAATCACGTTTTTAGATCGTTAAA
>JBBPBX010020383.1:0-43437 GCA_038048925.1 Garcialebias charrua | reverse complement strand
ATATTCATTCACCAACTAAAAATTTCATAAATACCTTTGATCCATAACATTTGCACAACAATCAAATGAACAACAGTTCATCAAGAGCTGTTACATTCAACCTGCTAACATTGGCAACATCTAAACATATGTCCACGTCTCAATTTTTTTTGGATGCTGCAGTCTTCCATAACATAGTTTATTTTGATAATATTAAACACTACATTTTTTGCATTGAAATGTAATTACAACACAAACTAGCAACAGCTAAAAATGCCACATCCATATTTATGTCCTGCCACAACTGAGACGCAGCAGCACCCGGACAAAACAAGAACTGTGTCCTACATTCTATTCGGCCACTAAATTAACAAAAAAAGAGAATGATCATTTAATCCCTAACACCACCTCAAATACACGGGCGTGTCACCACCGCATTTATACATAAAAGTAACCAAAATACCTAAAACTAACGACTCACCGTCTCGTGGTGGACACAAAACACATAATAAAATCCTCCGGCCGCGTTAATTTGGCTTGAAACAGCGGTTCTCTGCGGATTTATCCAAGTAAGCACACAAACAGCTAGCCACACAGAGTTAGCACCGAGTTCACCTATGACCCGGAAGATGTCAAGATTCTATAGGTAGTCAACAGATTTAATGAAAAGTAACTAAAATGATACTAAAAGGATGAAATTACAAAAATCAAAGGATTTATTTAATACTTTACTTACATATATTCTATTCAGCCACGAAATTCACAAAAACAGAATGATCATTTAATCCCTAACACCACTTTTATATCTCAAATATACGGGCGTCTCGCCACCGCATTTATACATAAAAAGCAACCAAAATACCTAAAACTAACGACTCACCGTCACGTGGTCGACACAAAACACACAATAAAATCCTCCGGCCGCGTTAATTTGGCTTGATACAGCGGGGTTATCTGCGGATTTATCCAAGAAACCCAGCACACAACAAGCTAGCCACACAGAGTTATGGATTAAAAAGGTGTAAAAGAGTACTCACCTCTAAACGGATTGTATCCTGGTGGTCAGTTTGAAGAGCTGTTGGAACAGCGTAGCTCTTCAATTTTAGCTTCTTTGTAAAGCCCATGTCATACTCCATCTTGTTATCGAAGCTATCAGGAGCGAAATGGCGGTTGCAAACTCCGATACTGGGCGGGAGTGTGCCGTCTGCTACTTCCAGAGCAATCAACCACTGTCGCCTAAGCTCCAAATCCTCTGGAAACTGATGTATTCCACTAACACTCCTACACCCTTCTACGATACATCTTCGACTACGTCCCATCCTATCACACTGAACACTATGGCTAAACACTATGGCTAAAGCTAAATGCAATCGGCCTACACTACAGCTAACCTAAACTAACACTAAATCTAAATACTATGAAAAAATGTACAACTAAATAATCTAAAGTACCTAAAATACGAGACTAACCTAATAGTAAATATACTCCTAACCTAATGCTAATTGTAGATTGCTATCATCCGTTGCTATCCAACTCCCTCACTCTTCAGGGGAGTGGCTATGGCTGAACCTCTTTTATACTCAGGCAGGAGACGATGTGACGTTACAACTGAGCAGATGCTAATCTCTGATCCAACTCCGCCCTGAGCTCTGCAGGGGGAGTGACCTTCTTGGGGGAGTGGCTCCACTTTTATATTCAGGCAGGAGACGATGTGACGTCACAACGGAGCAGCCATGTCACAACTGAGAATTTGAACTAATAGTAAAATTAACGTGCAATAACCTCTGTTCAACCCATAGAGCTACCGTGAACACGTTTTTAGACCAAATATTGCCGATTTTAACTAATACGCACAAATACATGAAAATTAACACTGAAATTGTGCTCTGAAACTTTTTATACACATTCTAGGGAGTTTATCAGCTAAAAAAAGTTAATTTTGGGTTTAGTCGCTCTTTAACAGTAATCTTATTGAGTCCTTTGTAATCAATACAGGGACGGAGTGATCCATCCTTTTTACTAACAAAAAAGAATCCTGCCCCAGCTGGAGAGACAGATGGCCGAATGATGCCCGCCTGGAGAGACTCCCTGATGTAGTCCCTCATGGTCGCTTGTTCTGGGGCAGAAAGAGAGTAGAGAGCGCCCCTAGGGGGAGTGGAGCCGGGAAGTAAGTCTATAGGGCAGTCATAAGGACGATGAGGAGGCAGGGCGGTGGCTCTGGACTTATTAAACACTTCTTTGAGGTCATGGTATTCGATGGGAACCTTAGAGAGATCAGGATAATAATCCTCAGAAACAGTCACAGAGTCTTTAGACAGCATAGCGTCCATGAGGCAGGAGGACAAACATTCCTCAGACCAGCCTAAAATCTCCCCGCCTCTCCAGTCAAAATGAGGGTTGTGTTTTTTCAGCCAGGTGGCACCCAATATTATCGGTGAGTTAGGGGAGTTGATTACCAAAAAGTTTATTGTTTCTTTGTGATTACCCCCCACATGTAATGTGACAGGTTCAGTGACCTGAGACGAAGTGTTTAGTGGGTGACCATCCAGGGCCACCACAGAATGTTTTTTAGGGGAATTAAGCATCTTAATCCCTGACCCAACTGCAAACCCATAGTCAATGAATTCAGTATCAGCCCCGGAGTCAATGAACACTTTAATGGAGGTGGGTGACTTACCCGGGACAATGAGTTCTGCATTCAGGGCAAATGGTGAGAGGAGTTCAGACTCTTGAGTCCTGCTCAGTAAACATCCCCTCGCGTTCACTGAGCAGGTCCTTTTACCGGACAGGAGGAGGCGACGTGTCCAGCACCACCACAGTAAAAACAGAGGTTGCCTTTGCGTCTTCTCTCACGCTCAGCAGGAGAGAGTCGGCTGCGGCCCAGTTGCATGGGTTCCTCCGTGTTGAGAGGTGCAGTTCTGGGAGGCAGGTTCAGAGCGTGAACAGGCTGCCGGACTTCGTCCACAAACTTGGTAACTGGTGAGCGGCGTGAACCCCGATCCCTCGAGCGTTCAGCCAAACGGAGGTCCACCCTGGTGGCTAACTCCTCGAGGTCCTGAAGTGACTCAGGGTAACGTTTTAGTGCCAGTCCATCCTTAATGTTGTCATTAAGTCCACGAAAAAAGGCATCTGTGAGTGCCTCCTCGTTCCAGTGGCTGCCTGCAGCGGTAGAATGAAAGTCAATGATATATTCTGTAACTCGACGGTTACCTTGAGTGATGGAGAAAAGGCGTCTGGCTGCCTCACGCTCAGGGAGAACGGGATCAAAGACTCTGCACAGTTCCTTGGCAAAATTCTGAAAAACATAGCAAAAACGTGAATCCCGTTGCCATTCGGTGGTTCCCCACCTCTTGGCTTTGCCAGAGAGGAGGGAGATCGCGTATGCCACCTTAGACCAAAATGAAGGCAAACCTAAACCCACTTACAGACAGGAGACAGGACAGAATCCAGAAACAACAAGCAGTGTTGTACAGAGTGAGACTAAAATCTAAATCTAACCTAACAGGCGTGAAACGTGACACAAAGAGAATTGGACTCAGAGGTCATCCTTGCCCACATCCTCGTTCCAAGGGGAATGTGTCTGAAAGACTGCCATTTATTTTGATCCTGGCTACTGGAGAAGTATATAAGTATATATACAATTTATGATTATTATATTAAAGCCAAACCTTTGTAGAACTAAATATAAGTATTCCCATCGTACGGAATCAAAGGCTTTTTCCGCATCGAAACTAATTGCTAAATATTTAATTACTTCTGTTCATAATGTCAAACAACTGTAATGTTCTCCTCACGCTATCTTGTGTGCGCCTATTTTTGATAAATCCAGTCTGATCTGTATCAATCAGATCGGGGATAATATTTTCTAGTCTACTGACAATTATGGAAGTGAATATCTTATAATCAACGTTCAAAACTGAAATGGGCCTGTATGAACTACACTCACTTTTATCTTTCCCTGGTTTTGGAATAATGGAGATTATTGCTTGTTTCCAGGATGGTGGGGTTTCACCCCCTTTAAGCACATGATTAAAACAATTTAACAGCAAAGGTGCTATAGGTTTTCTAAACATTTTATACCATTCAGCTGGTAGTCCGTCTCCACCTGGAGACTTGTTTGCTTTCAGTTTTGAAATAGCTTTATTGACCTCTGCTGGTGTGATATCTGTGGATATCCATTTATTTTGTTCCAAGCCAATTGAGGGGAGATCCAAAGAGTCTAGAAATTGTTTTACTGGGGGAAGATTGGGCAATTCAGGTTGATTATATAATTTCCTATAATATAATTCAAATGATTTATGTATTTCATCTGGAGAGAAACATAACTGGTTTGAGGTAGGATTTTTAATTTTATAAATGGATCTGTCTTGTTGTTGTTGTTTTAGTCGCCAGGCTAGTATCTTTTTTGCTCAAGGTCCGTTTTCATAATAAGTTTGTTTTATATACTTGAGATTGAGGATCACTTTGTCATTGAGTTTCCTATTTAGGTCCACTCTTACTGCAGCAATTTGATGTAATAGAGTAGGATCTTTGGTCTCAAAATGCTTCTGCTCTAAAGTACAGGTGGTCCCCGACTTACGAGCGTATGGACTTACGAGGATCCGACTTTACGAGAATATCATAATTAATAAAAATATGACATAATTTTTTTTGTTGGTGTTTTAATGTTCTTAATTTCATGTGTACAGCACTTTGTTGCAGCTGTGGTCATTTTAAATGGCTTTATAAATAAAGTATAATTGTTATTTTTATGTTTTATTTCAATTTTTAGTGTACTCTGTACTGTATTAGCGATCGCTCCCAAATTCCCCCGCCTGAAATATAACGAGCAGACCTAAGGCGATTGCTCCCGCTGCCCTGCCGCCTGACAGGCAACGAGCGGACCTACCAATCCGACATACCGGGAGCTGGCCGACATGCTGGAAGCTGCTGGCTTTTTAGGACCGTGCGTGCGATCAGAGGTTGCCTCATACGGATAAATGAGCTGGAAACTCTCTGTGAACTTTGTGGATGTGTCTGTTGTGGAGCAACCGCCGCGATCCTCCGCGATCGCTCTTAAAAAGCGCCGTGCGACAACATTAGCTCATCGGCTAAGGCTAGGCTAAATGCTAAGCGGACCCCCACCAGAACCAGACCGAACCGGCGGCCGGGAGCTCGCCTCGATGTCCGCCTAGCAGCCTAAGATGTTGGATGGACATTCAGCTAACGTGGAGAAGCAGCTCCGACAGCCTTTTTTGGATGGATGGACTCGTTAGCACGGAGCTAATGAGTGCAGGCCTAATGGCGGTGGCTAACAACAGCTCACGCGGTCAGCTTGTTTTGGATGAACGAACACCGCGGAGAAACGGCTTTCGGTAAGTTTATTAAAGTAAACTCCTTTTATGGCTTCAAATGTATGGACTTAACAAGCTAACAGTCCTTCCTCTAAACAGTTTGGACCACGTTAGAGCAGCAGAATGTATGGAGCCCCGACGTGCTCGGACGTGCAACAGACAAGACAAGCTTGATCAGCTCAAAGTAAGAAATTATATTTTTATTTATCTGTTTTGTACTGTGCAGTACAGTATGCTGTTTCTGTGATGAAAATAACTTTTTAAAAGTACAGCTGCAGTGCACGGGTGTGCACCGCAGCGTTAGCGTCTTTTTTCCTATTTACGAGCGCTGTTCCGGTTTTACGAGATAGCACGTGCGTTGTCGGACTTACGAATTATTCATCTTACAAGATACTCGTTGTAACGGAACTCGCTCGTAAGTCGGGGACCACCTGTACTTAGCTGTTTAGTCAATTCATTTAATTGCTCAGATTTTTCTTTTTTCTTCCTTGATGCCCACATTAGAATTTTTTCATGTAATACTGCTTTTGCAGCATCCCATATTATACTTGGAGACATTTCTGAATTGCTATTAAATTCTATAAATTCCGTAAATTCATTGTGGATGAAATCTTCAAAATGGTTATAATTCAACAAGGATGTATTAAGCCTCCATATTGTTTTCTTAGGAGGGGCGTCTAAATATAATTTCAAGTATACCCCAGAGTGATCTGACACGTCCCTTGTTCCAATATTACAGTCCAGGACCCTGTATCTATCTGCTGTAAATAAGAAAAAATAGTCAATTCTTGAATAAACTGCACGAGGGTGCGAGAAAAAAGTGAATCCCTTGGTCCCTGGATGGCATTCCCTCCAGATATCAATTAAACCAACCTTTTTTTAATCATTTTTTTAATATGCAGTGATTCAGAGTTAATTTTTTTAAAGGGTTCGAGGAATCCAAGGGAGGATGTAGCTGTGCGTTCCAGTCTCCTCCACAAATCAAAACACCAGATGTTTCAGCCAGTATGAGATCAAATATTTTATCAATAAATGTTTTGTCATGTCCTGGAGGTCTGTAAACATTAAGTAAAGTTACCTCGTTTGAATCTAAAGTGCCCCTCACTAAAACAAAACGGCCTTCTTTGTCTGCTATTTGTTTAGATACCTGGAAGTCTACATTGTTTGCAATTAATATTGCCACGCCCCTAGTGTGTCCATTTGTGTGGGATGAATAAAATGTCTTTTTAACCCCCCTTTTTTTTTCAACTTTTCATGTTTCTCTTTTGTTAAATGAGTTTCTTGCCAAAAGATAATTTGTTGCTGTTCTCTCTTCATTTTAGCTATGATTTTTCCTCTTTTAATTGGATTTTGTAACCCATGAATGTTAATAGTTATAAATTTATATTGCTGTTGGAACAAAGACTTTCAAATAAATAAATCTCTCTAATTTATACCTCCAGGATGACCTTAAAAATAAAACATACATAAAAATCAAAAACAAAAAACATGAAACTCGAAAACAAACAAAATAAACAACAGGAAGGACTTCCAAAACAAAGTGACTCGTTAAGGAGTCTAAGATGAAGAGAAAAGTCCCCACGAGTGTCCTATCGTGGTGGGTCTCTCCCGTGCAGACTGACATAGCTCGGAGTGAGTATGAGTTCAGTGCACAATCAGAGCCACCAACACGTTTCGCCGAGCAAAGAGCCAGGAGAAGAGCGGTCTTATAAGATAATAAATCTATCTTAATGTCGCTCAGTGGTTCGAATGGGGGATCACAGAGAGGCCCCAAGACCAGACTAAGATCCCATCCAGGGGTCAAGATCCTGCTGGGGGGTCTCTTTCTCAGCACGTCCTTCATAAATCTTATTATGAGCGGATGCACGCCGGGCGTCCTGCTCCCCCAGCCTTCGTGACAGGCCGAAATTGCTGATAGGAACACTTTAATTGTTGAAAAAGAACAACCTTTCTCCAGCAAGTCCTGAAGAAAGGTGAGGAGCTGAGCCAGGTCACATGAATAAGAAATAATATTTCTTTCTGTGCACCAGGCTTCAAAAATACGTAATTCCCGGGCGTAAAGAGACTGAGTTGACCCAGCTCGTGCATTTTGAATGGTATTTACCACATTCTCTGGCAGGCCTGAGGCCACCAGCTTGTCCCTTTCTGCCACCAAACTGAAATTTGCCACAGCTCTCAGCCTAGGTGGCGAGATTGTCCCTTCTGGTGATGTGGAGGGTCCCTGTAGAGGAGCATTTGGTAGAACCAGCTCTCCCTCAAGGGCCCTAATTCCTGTGGTCCCTTGAAGGTCAACCACGTTAGGGAGAGGACCATCCTGCAGATATACCACCCTACTGTTCTGATCAAAAGTGTCTGGGGGCAAAGGCAATCTGTTGTCATTATTAGACAAAAGCGGGACAGAATGTCTGTTTTTCCTCTTTTTGTTAGGGGTCATGGATCGGAGGGGTTGCAAGTTTTGCAAACGAGCAGATCTCCTGGCCCCAGCCCGTTTCCTGGTTGGGCCTGGTTTACTGGTCTCTGGCCTTAAAAGGGTCCTGGAGCCTGACAAACCACCGGTGGGTTGTGTTTCACCCGATGGGGGTACGTCGTTTAAGAGCAGAACTGAGTCAGCACATTGACCGCGGTCACATGCTGCAAGATCACTGCTTGAGCATTGCGTGTCGCCCACCACGGATACCATACCATACCATTTTATTTATAAAGCACTTTAAACAGGAACAAGTCCACACCAAAGTGCTGGACAAACAAACACGCAACAGGCAACACAGACAATGAAGTACAACACGAAAAACATAAAAACATTGCAGATCATAAATCAAACGATCCAATACAAATCAGCTGGCATTGAAAGCAATGGAGTAGTAGTGAGTTTTTAACTGGGATTTGAAAACCGAGAGGGAGGGGGCCTGTTTGATGAGCAGGATAAGGGAGCAGCTTCAGCATGAGAATGTGGAGATGGTCCTTTGTGCCGAGCAGACTTTATACTGGTTGGTGACAGATAGCTTAGTCCTCTTCAATAAAAATGAAGAGGAGTCTGATTCAGCCCTGGTTTGTTTACACACACTGCAGTTTCATCACTGCCTTTGTGAACGTGTGAAGCTGGTTTTAGCCTGCAGGCTTCTGCCGTGCCCCCCCGTCCTTTACCTTGAACCGTTGAATAGGTGGCCAGGAAGGTGGGTCGTCAGATTCTGTTGGCGCGCACTGGAGCGCGGACGTGTCACGGGTTTGTTTGGTTTGTGTATTGTCCGCCCCGTGGTTTACAATGGAGCGGGGGCTGGAGCACGTGACCCCCCTCACTTGTCTCTGTAGCCGTTTTCACATTGGCCAGCCCTCCCCAGTCCAGCTCGTCCCTGGGTGGCCCAGAGCCAGCCCTTGGTCACCCGCGTTCATTATGCATTTGCCGCAGAGCCGCCTTGAAGTAGGTGGGCAGTTCTCCGGAAGTGGGTGGGGTGCTCTCTTCACGTGGGTGGAGTGTTCGTGTTTTAAGAGAGGAGACTCCGCTAAAAAAAATTGTTAGCTGGATATATATATATATTAGTGTTTCTGAGTTTAATTTTTGTTAATAACTGATCACAAATCAGCTTATGTTACAACGTAAATAACAACGAAGCGCGGACCCATTTCCGCCTTTCAGCGCGGCTTGAATGTCATTAAAATATAACTAATATTGTCTAACTGTTGCGCGCAGCCAGGGTTTTAAAATATAACTAATAATCTCTAACTCCTTTGCGTAGCTAGAATGTCAAGAGCGGTGATTCCTTCATAAGCAACGTGAACTCCCAAAATAAACAATCCGCCGCCGTGGCTTACAGCGTTAATGCTATTGTATCTTGACCAGACGAAGCGGGTTCGCGTCCCACCTGGGACAAGGTTTTTTTTACGTTTGTCTTTTATTGGAGTAAATAAAAAGGAGTTTTGTTAAGCATTTTACCAAACAAACTCCTTTTTATTTACCAAACAAACTCCTTTTTATTTACTCCAATAAAAGACAAACGTAAAAAAAAACCTTGTCCCAGGTGGGACGCGAACCCGCTTCGTCTGGTCAAGATACAATAGCATTAACGCCGTAAGCCACGGCGGCGGATTGTTTTTTTGGGAGTTCACGTTGCTTATGAAGGAATCACCACTCCTGACATTCTAGCTACGCAAAGGAGTTAGAGATTATTAGTTATATTTTAAAACCCTGGTTGCACACAACAGTTCATTAATTCATTCAACCTTTATTTATACAGGCTAGCCTCGTTGAGTCACGGGGACTCATTTACAAGAGGGACCTGTCTCACTCACACCAAACAACCATCCATCCANATGGCGGCCACAGGAGTGAGCGAGCACGGAAGGACTTTACAAGATTAACACGGTAAAAACAATTATTTGTTTGCTGAAAATTATAAAAAAGATGTGTTTAAATGAACTCAATTGTCAAATCAGCAAGATTTAAAAAGTAGTTTCACTACGAGCACCCGCACTTTGTGGGACCGCAGCATTTTCTTTAAAATTTAGCAAAATAAACGCTTAAAAAATATATATTTCTTAGCTGACATTATAGCACAAGTGTTCCTGAGCTTAACCGTTCTTTAATAAATTCATGAAATGGTCAAATCTGCTGGATTTACATTGTTTCGCTTTGACCTCTTCCAAACCATTGCGTGTGCTGCGAAAATAAATTATAAATAAATCGAATTTTAGCTCAAATGTCTCATACAGCTAACAGTTTGTAAATGTCCATGTTGTATTTACTTTCTGTAAGTTTGATAAAAATATGTCCTGTGGTTTATGAGCTATTTGCTAAGAAGTACCCGGAAAAACAACGAAGCTAACCGCTGCACATTTACGAAGCTAAAACATTGAATTTTATCTCAAATGTCTCATACAGGTAACAGTTTGTAAATGTCCACCTAGTAATTACTTTATGTAAGTTTCAACAAAATCTGTCCTGTGCTTTAGTAGTTCATACCTCCAGAGCAGGAGGCCGGGCAGTGACAGAGTCAGTCCGACCAGAGGAGGCTGCCGTCAGACACATGAGGTGGGAACGGTCGGTGTACCCTAGCGGACAAAAGTGGCACTGCAGCATTTTTTGCCAAAATGAAAAACGGTCATATCTGAGCCAAATATTGGTCTAAAAATATGGGGAAAAATCCATAAACATGTCGCACTGCTCAAAAAGTCGCAGGGCATGCAAATTAGGCAAAAAGATGCAACTTATGTACCGGGAAATACGGTAGCTGCAACATACAATGACATCATAATACATTCATGTACAGTATAGAGCTCGACAAAGCCGGTGAGTTATCCATAAACACTCCAGAAAATTCCAAAGTTCTGATAAGATGGAACAGTGGCTATCAGCATCATGGTTCTGATAAGGCCGCAGATGTCCTCGGGAGGGGGGTCAGGCAGAACTTCTAGTTTGCGTATCCTCCAGGATTAATTTCAGATAAGTTGACCTGTCCGAGGCCACCTGGGAGGCCAAATTCAGATAAACAATTGTTTGAGCCTGTGTTTTCTATCTGCCTTCAAGTTCTGCTGGCACACTCAATGGCAAATCCAAACACCCAGAATTAGTGGACATTCTGCCCAGTCTGTGCTCGATTTAGCCTTCTCCAAGATTGAATCATTCAGGTGAGTTCCAGGAGCAGCAAGTGGCCTACGATTCTCAGAATCGTGTCCAGCTTGTGGTTGAGCTTGTTAAGCATGGGAGTTTGAGAGCTCGAGGCACAGATTAATTCTTCACAGAAGGATGGTAACTTTACCATGGCCGAAATTGCTGCCGACGTCTTCCTAATTTGTCGACATCCAAGGTATCCATAGATTCCAAAAAACAGAAACCCTGTTATCATAAATCCAATAATGTACAGTACACTACTTCTACGTCCTCCATGGACAGGACAGATAGTCAGACCATCTTCCACTCACTCCAGGAATCAATGAATATCAATGAATCAATGAGTTGTGAGGGTCCGTTCAGATTATGAGGACACTCCAGCACTCTGTTGTCTGGTGGAGTTTTTTTTTCATCAATTGCGTGAAGGGACCAGCTGACCAAATCCATAGTATATTTTTATTCAGAAAATGTGTAAAGAGAGGCTCTGACCCAGCTAGCAAGCAAATGTTCAGATGACGTTCAGTGAACGTCGTCTAAAGGTCGAATGTCGAATGTTCAGGACCCAACGTTGTCTGAACGTTGTCTCATCGTTAACCCTGAACGTTAAAGCTGAACGGTAACTCACTGTAAGAAAAAAAAATTGGTGTAATTTCATTCAATTAGTTCTTACACCTTTGAAACTTTAATGGTTGTTATTATTTATGACCAAATCTCTATTTTTGTTTTGTTACAAAAAGTGTGCACTTCTGACATTGTCTGAACATTGCCTGAACATTGTCTGAACATTGTCTGAACATTGTCTGAACATTGTCTGAACATTGTCTGAACATTGTCTGAACATTGTCTGAACATTGTCTGAACATTGTCTGAACATTGTCTGAACATTGTCTGAACATTGTCTGAACATTGCCTGAACATTGTCTGAACATTGTCTGAACATTGTCTGAACATTGTCTGAACATTGTCTGAACATTGTCTGAACATTGTCTGAACATTGTCTGAACATTGTCTGAACATTGTTTGAACATTATCTGAACGTTGTCTGAACGTTTCCTGAACGTTAACGCTGAACGTTCACTCACTGTAAGAAAAAAAAATTGGTGTAATTTCATTCACTTATTTCTTACATCTTTGACACTTTAATGGTTGTTATTATTTATGACCAAATCTCTATTTTTGTTTTGTTACAAAAGGTGTGCACTTCTGACATTGTCTGAACATTGTCTGAACGTTCACTATGAACATTCACTTGACATGACAATCATGTTTACTGTGACTTCTTTAATCAGTCTTTATATCTTCAATAGAGCAATGGGCCCACGTACGAGACCCCCACTCATATGGGTTCTTTATCTATAACCATAATTACATGGTTGTTATTGTCACCAGATCTCTATTTTTGTCTTGTTATAAAAAGTTTGCCCTTCTGATTTTGTCTTATCACTGTAAACTATCAATTGCTGTGAAAAACAAATGTTTGCTGTGATCATTTAATCAGTTTTTTTTAATATATTTAAAAGCTATGGTTGTCACCAAATCTTTATTTTTGTCTTGATATGAAGTGCACTGACGTTTTCTGAATGTTTGCTTACTGTGAGAAAAAAAAACAAGTGGCATATTTTTATTTAATTAGTTTTTTTAATCTTTAAAACTTTAATGGTCATTAATTATTATCACCAAATCTCTATTTTTGTTTTGAAGTGCACTTCTAATGTTGTCTGAATGTTGTCTGAACATTCACTCTAGACATTCAATGTGAAAAAAACATGTTTGGTGTGATTTAATTTAAAGAGTATACAGTAGTACAAACATAATGGTTGTTATTATTTATCACCAAATCTCTATTTCTGCGTTGTTGTAAAAAACTGTACACTTCTGTTAGTTAGATGTTTAAGAGAGGGTTTAGGGCCCTCTATTCTCCCACAGTACTTCTCTCAGTTAAACTCTGGAACCAGCTAGAGTACTTCTCTGGTGCCAGAAAATGGCTTCCATTAACTCCTGTTTATCCCCCCAGAAGCAAAACCTTGTTGTTCTGGTGGTTTGATTGAACACTGTGACAGTTGAGGGTGGGCAATCACAACCCCCACTGTTGGTTGGAGGCCCTTTCATTGGCCCTTTGATTTCTCCCAGGATGCCTTGTGGTGAAGGTTTCCCATCATTGCCACCATTTTACTTTGTTTGGTTCAAAACAGAGGAGCACCGCCCTGCAGCTGGATCTTGATGCTTGAACCAAATCCAAATCCCTGGTCAGCAGATACCAACAAGAAAGGTAAGGGCTTGAGGCCTTATGCTCCTAACCCCAGTTGAATAATGAAGGTTTGTGTTTGCTCATTAAATTATTCTGAATTAATTATAATTTATAAGCTGCTTCCAAGTTACACCAAGACAGGTTTAAGGCTTTTGAACTGCAACTTCAGATGTTTTACTTAATTTCAGAGTTAGCTAGCCTCAAAAATATTTGAGTTTTGCTTCTAAAGCTAAAACTTTCTCCAGTGAACAGCTGTTTCCTCAGCATCAGTTCTAGATGTTCTGTAACCGTCAGACTGTGGTTCTGCTGGAACTTTAAAACAGAACGCAGCTCACCCCGTCATTCCCGTCTCTCTGTTTCATCGGGTTTGGGTTTAGGAGTCCTATGACGGTGCCTGAATCCCTCTTCCAGTGCTCGTGGTCGCCGAACAGGAAGAGAGAAACGAACACGTCCAGGTTGTGGAGGTCACTTACGCAGCGACTCTCAACAGATCAACTGACAAGAACTACATAAACTCTGAGACCGGTGAGTGTTTAAAGCAAACACAAAGCTTCTGAACGGTTTGAACCGTACAGATAGAAAGAGTTCACTCAGCTGGATAAGGTGAAGAAACTTGAAGACGTTCAAGTGGAAAGATTATTTTTACTTTTTTAACCTTTTTCACTACAGACTTGAGACTTGAACTGTTGTCCCTCCCCCCATCCCCCAATGCTGTTATTGCATGAGCACCCTGTGAGTCATCAAGGCCCCTAATGACCGTCAGGCTGATGTTCCTCATTTGCATGTGAACAAACTGTTTTGATTGACATTGTTAAACCTGTTTGTCCAGTAAGTGGTGGAACTGAAACTGAGGCTTGGGGTTAGGGTTAAACTCTCATTGACCTCTCTATCAGGTAAAGATGACCAAGGTCTACAACATGAGTGAGGAAACCTTGAGTGTGTATTTTCACTTTTTCAAATTTTATTTATATGTTATGCACTTTTTTGGATTGTATCAGGTGATAACAGGAGCATGGGTCTTCATTCCTGGTCCTCTGACTGCATGTTTTTTTGTATTTGCCTGCATGTAATTCTGGTGTGCTGAAGCAGAGGCTCATCTAAAACAGGCAGGACAGTGGCTCCCAACAACCAGATTTGAAGACCCCGATCTATATTGTTTAATTTGTTCAAATCGAGGTCAATACTTGCCTAGGTTTATTGTACATTACTGAATATATATATATTATATATATATTATATATATTTGTATCCTTCAGATTACAATGTCCAGATCCAAATGTTCAAAATGTTCAAAACCATGGAGAACATCAAGGAAATGTGTGCCGAAAATAGAAGGATGCTACAAGCCCTCCTGACCCGACAGACATCCAGCAGCTCCACTGAAGAGTCGGAGTCACTGGATGACCTTGCCCTCCCAGCCTCCACGCCAGAAGGGTTGGAAGCCCTGAATGAAAAGCTTGAGTCGGGGACTGTACGCCAAAAATTGGTACGCATAATTTCATTCAATTTCATTGATGTATTTAAAAGGACAATGCACAATAACCAAAATTTTATGAATGAATGCACTGGAATTGGCACAGTCTAGCTAAATTTTAACCATACTGCTTACATTAATCATCTGTTCTGTATGAAGCAGTATTATGTAAAAAATGACTTTTGAATTCTCCACTTTTTCTAGATAAATCAACTGGCAGTCATTGGGGGGAGAGACTTGAGGTCTACGGTATACAACATTTTGCCAAAAGTCCTACTGAACCATCTAGCAGAGCAGTATAGCTGCCATGGGCGGAAGGGGAAAAGAAGTCTTGCTGCTCACAAGCATGTGCTGGCTGTAATATGTAGTAAGTATTTCCTCTCCTGTTATTCAATCTGATGGACTTATAAGGAAATTATGCTGGTCAATCTCATTCCTGCTTTTGATAAAATTCTTTGCACAAAAAAGGGTTGAAATGTCCAACCTGTTACAGGACCTGCATACATCTGTAATTATTAACAATTAACATTTTCCATGCGTCTGTGTTGCCCACAATTCTGAAAACTAAGTCTGAAGCAGAATTTGTAGTTTCATATAGTTAATATTAAAAAGATGGGTAATATTGGTGGATGTATACATTAGCTCACCTTTACAGAAAATAGACCACATTGAGGAATCAAAAAGTACTACCGTATTGTCGGTCTATAACACACAGTTTTTTTTGCTCATTTGAATGCCCTGCGTGTTATACACCGAAGCGTATTATTTATGGATTTTTTCCCATATTTTTAGACCCATTTTTGGCTCTGATTCGCCGTTTTTCATTTTGGGGAAAAAATGGTACAGTACCACTTTTGTCCGCTAGGGAGACACTTCCAGACCGTTTCTAGCTCATGTGTCCGAAAAAAGCCTCCTCTGGTCGGACTGACTCTGTTGCTGCCCGCCTCGTGCTCTGGATGTAGCTGCATTTAGCTGTGAGGTTAGCTGTTTTTGTTAGCAAGATACCGTAACTCATAAACCACACCGCAGATTTTTAAATCCAGCTGATTTGAACATTTCGTGAATTGGTTAAGCTCAGGAACCCTTGTGCTATTATGTCAGCTAAGAAATATATATTTTTAAGCGTTTATTTAGCTAAATTAAAAGAAATAAAGCGTCCCACCCGCCTGCATGCAAATCGGCGAACTACTTTTTTAAATCCAGCTGATTTGAACATTTCGTGAATTGGTTAAGCTCAGGAACCCTTGTGCTTTAATGTCAGCTAAGAAATATATATTTTTAAGCATTTATTTAGCTAAATTAAAAGAAATAAAGCGTCCCACCCGCATGCATGCAAATCGGCGAACTACTTTTTAAAATCCAGCTGATTTGAACATTTCGTGAATTGGTTAAGCTCATGACACTTTAATGTCAGCTAAGAAATATATTTTTTCTCGCAAAGAAATAATTGTTTTTACCGTGTTTTCTTGTGAAGTCTATCGGTGCTCGCTCGCTTCTGCGGCCGCCATTTTAAGCAGGGCAAATGATGCGCTGTCGTGTAGCGGTGACGCATAATAGATGCGTGGTAAACACCGAAGCGTATTATTTACAGATTTTTTCTAATTTATTGGCAATAATTGGACAAAGTGTGTTATATACATGTTATAATCCGACGAATACGGTAGTTGGAATGACCCAATTAATGTTGTTGGTGGCAGTATTTCTGTTGTTTTTGTCTCATACACCACACTTATTACATGATCAGATTTCTTGTCACACTTACCCATTTTAAAAATGTGTTTTTCAGGGGCTGTACGAAAGAACCAGAGGTCAGACACTCTGACTGATACTGAAATCCTGGCTGTTGTGGGAGATTGGCTCAAACATTCAAAGTGTCGCAAAGACAATTCCACAGTTGTGGAACGTGACATCAGTGCCAATGAGGAAAACAATTTTTAGAAAAAGAAGAAAGTTTTTTTTACAGATGCCTTTTTCATGCATTTTTTTATTTTTCATGCATTTTTTATTCATATACTGTACAGATTCCTTTTATGCTTTTTATTCATAGACATTCCTTTTATGCTTTTTAATACTGATTCCTTTTATGCATTTTTTATTCATGTACATATTCCTTTTTTTACCTTTGTTAATACCTTTTATGCATTTTTTAATTCATGTACAGATTCTTTTTCTAACTTTTTTGTTAATACTGAGGCCTTTTAAGCATTTGTTATTCATATATGGATTCCTTTTATACCTTTGTTAATACCTTTAATGCATTTTTATTCATGTACAGATTCCTTTTATACCTTTAATACCTTTTATGCATTTCTTTTATTCATGTACTGATTCTTTTTATAACTTTTTTGTTAATACTGAGGCCTTTTAAGCGTTTGTTATTCATATATGGATTCCTTTTATACCTTTGTTAATACCTTTTTTATGATTTTTTTATTCATATACAGATTCATTTTATACCGATTTAGTTAATACCTTTTATGCATTTTTTTTATTCATGTACAGATTCTTTTTGTACCTATTTTGTTACTACTGATGCCAGTTATGCGTTTTTTAATTCATATACGGATTTGTTTTATATTATGATACTGATGCCTTTATGTGTAATAAACTGATTCTTTTATCATAACTTTCGCCTCTGTTATTTTTAATGTTAGTACTGTAGAATTACTTCATAGCCAAGAGTTATTTGCACAACTACATATCATCATGTTTCCACTAATAAATCTCAATTTAAAACTGTGGATTAATGTAATTGGGAACTTGAAAAGTTTGTGTTGTCTGAACGTTGAAGGGACAGTTTCTGAACATTCAGGGGACAGTTTCTGAACGTTCGGAGGACGTTGTCTGAACATTCAGGGGACGTTCTCTGAACGTTTTATGGAGTTTCATTTGGACGTTCAGTGAACGTTTTCAGCAAACGTTCAGAGGACGTTGATGACAACGTTCAGAGGACGTTGTCTGAACGTTAAGGGGACAGTTTCTGAACGTTCAGAGGACGTTGTCTGAACGTTAAGGGGACAGTTTCTGAACGTTCAGAGGACGTTGTCTGAACGTTCGGGGGACAGTTTGAACGTTCAGAGGACGTTGTCTGAACATTCAGGGGACGTTCTCTGAACGTTTTATGGAGTTTCATTTGGACGTTCAGTGAACGTTTTCAGCAAACGTTCAGAGGACGTTGATGACAACGTTCAGAGGACGTTGTCTGAACGTTCAATGTTAGCTGGGGAGGGTGACAGGACAATTGAGCAAAAAAAAAAAAAAAGCATGAGGGAGGGAAGTTAAGAGTGATCGTCTTCGTCAAAAGGAAAAGAGAGAATGGTTATGTTACTTCTCCCCTGATGGTTCAGGTTAGGCAGCCAGTTCTAGGAAGAGTCCTGGTGGTTCCAAACATCTTCCTATTATTAAGGATGGAGGCTACTGTGCTCACTGGGACCTTCAAAGCAGTAGATTTTTTTCTGTACCCTTCCCAAGATTTGTGCCTCAACACAATCATGTCTCGGAGGTCTACAGACAATTTATTTGACTTCATGCTTGGTGTTTGTGCTCTGACATGCACTGTCAGCTGTGGGGGACCTTATGCAGGCAGGTGCGTGTCTTTCCAAATCAAGTCCAGTCAAATGAATTTACCACAGGTGGACTCCATTTAAGTTGTAGAAACAGCTCAAGGATGATCAGTGGAAACAGGATGCAGCTCCATTTGAGCTTCATGGCAAAGTATTGTGGATACTTACTTAAATATGATTACGGTACTTGGTTTTCAATTTTTAATACATTTGCAAAAATCTCAAATAATCTTTTTTCACATTGTCATAATGGGGTATTGTGTGTAGTGTAATCATATATATAGGCACTTATCAGTTTACTGATTTACCTATATTTTAGATGTAAATTGGCAGGGTTTAGACTGACACAAAAATACATCATTAATTAAACGAGTTCTCTCTTTTTCAGTTTATTACCAATATTTCTGTGACTAAGTGGTGATTATGTAAAGACATGAAACGTCAATTTATGAACTGAATCATTTAATTAACAAATCATTAAATTACATCACACATCTGTACATATTTGGATCGATCAAAATTTCCTATAACTAACTGTTCACAGATTAAAACAGGAACAACAGAACACAAGTTATGGGTGTTATTAACTTATATCTGCTGGCACAATAAACTTAAAGTTTAGTTACTTAAAGTAAGAAAGTTTCAGTGAAGAGAAGCCTTTTCAGTGAAGCCTTTTTGATTTTTCAGTGAAGAGAAGATGGAGGATGAGGAGAGGCATTATCTTGATGTGTTTTAACCAGAATCATGGCAGTTCCTCGGTGGCTTCCGCTCGACTCGGTCGAATGGACATCGACGTTTTACCTGTGCGAAGATTCTTGGTCTCTGCTTCGGTAAACTTGTCCCAACCTCACGTGCACGAACTGTCCGTTCGTGCTACGGTTTACAGGCGACCGGCGTCCATTTTTGCAACGGCTCGCTCACAAGACGGCTTCCACCTCACCGAAGTGATGCCTGGTCCCCACTGCACAACTCGAAACGCGCCTGCCGTCCCCTTTTGGCCGCTTGTCAGGGTCCCACCAAGCCACTGAAGACCGTCTGATGACGTACACTAGGGGGCAGCAGAGAGGAGGGGTCTAGCTCGTCTTCCGGGTTCAGTTGTTGTGTTAACTGCACCTCGGACGGTCTTTGATGAGATTAAAACGTTTTTTTTTTTATGTTTGGGGTGATCTACACTGGAGAGAACAGCAGCCTGTCAGCAGCAACTGTAAAAATGCCACGTTTCTTACCGGAGTTTGGTTCCAATTCATGGAGGGTCGATCCGGTAAGTTTAAAAAGTCCAAAAAAAGTCCCGTTGTGGTTGTGTAATCAGATAGCAGAGGCTCTCCCGACTGTTTGCCGGATGCGTCGAGCCTCCAGAGATCAACATTTGGGACGTCGGCGGCTCGACGGCTAGGTTGCTTTGGACGCGCGCGTGCCCGCGAAGGGAACTGCAGGCTGCCGCCGCGCCGCTTCGATCACTCGAATCGCGCTGCTTCCCTGGTCGCCGTGACTCCACGCGTCTCCTCATAGACTTTGAATGTAAACCGGCCGCTTCAGCCGCCCGAAACCGGGGCAGTGGGTAACAGGCATAACAACCTCAGTTTCGGTTGGCTTTTCAAGATAAAAGCTTCCTTGAAGGAATGTCATTAAAATAAAGCTTTTTACAGCTTGAAATGGATTTATAACTGGCATGTCATAAATCTTTTAACTGAATGACGTGTCCTTAGCATGTGACTGGCGTTCATTCAGCTCTTTGGGGAACCTCATGCTTGAGTTTCTCCACCGACTCTAGGCTCCAACAGGAAGTGGGGCCTTAAAAGAGTAGGGTTGACCCAGCTAAATCCATATGCTCATTGGTTGTTTTGCCAGAGAACGGGAGGGATTTTGCTCAGTCAGAAAGCTGAAAATGTAAAGGCCATTTCAGGATAACAGAGAAGATAGTGTTCAGGACAGCCAGACTCATAGCCACCAGTTCTAAAGATATTTAGATTAGGCTCTGATTCACGTGGCAACCTTCTTAAAACAACTCTGAAAAGCTCAGCTTGACATAAATTTCAACTTTAGGCAGCATTCTGACTAAGACAGAGAAAAATATACTAGCATAGTAATACATGATCATTCACATATTAAGAATTCATCAGCATATTAAAGAATGACGAAGATCATTCAATATATCAACATTAACACTTGTTCATATGAATAACACAAGGTTATGCCTTGATTATATCTGAATCAAACAAGTAAAAATAAAGAGAGTCTTTTCTGAAGTAATATGTGTCTTGATTGATATTACTGCAATAAAATAGTGATAAAATGTCTCTTTACTGAAAGTATCAGTGAAAAGGTGTCACTGGGACAGTTCAGAGACGAAGGTGTATCAGAGACCACCGTCTGGATCACTACAGTAGCATTTTGAGGAAAGATAATAATTTAATACTTTGTACAAATTGGAATAAGGCTGTAACATAACAAAATGTGTAAAAAGTGAAGAGCTGTGAATATGTTTGTCTTCCTGAGGAAGTCTACTAAGCAAACATGCATTGAAGTTTTTATTTATTTATTACTAATGACTGTGTAATAAGATTATAGAGCCTTGGAGTATTCCTGAGCCTTTAGATAATCAAATTTATTTGTATCCAAAGACCACTTTAGGTAGACTCTGTCTTAATCCAGGTAGAACTCAACAACAAACTTTGTTGGATTTTAAGAGTTGTGCTGTTGTTTTGAGGTCTTTGGTTATTACTCAGTCAGCAGCCGTAACCTTAGAAATGAAAAGGCTAAGTGTACTTTTGTGTTAAATTTGCTCATTTGTCAACTGTTCTTGTAGCAAATAAAAAACTAATAAAAGCTTGAAAAAGATCTTAAAATTTTCAAACAGTTAAACAAAGCAAGCTGTACTTGTCAGTTGGATGGATAAACATTCTGTGACAAAAATAAAGAGTGTGTTTCTCACTGGATAGTCTTTTCACTGTCATGTCAGGGTTTTTAAGGGGAGCTTGATTGAGGTTTGTTTGGAGCTTGGGGTGCAGGCTTTTAATCTTTTTTTTTTCTTTTTTTTTACGTCAGACAGGATTAACTCTGGTTTGAGGTGGTGTCAAGGTGACAAGGCCCTAAGATCAGGAGCTAAAAACAAGGCTCAACAGCTCACCATCCATCTATCCTTTATTTAAAAATAAACTTTCAAATGTTTGTGTGATAATTATGTTGTTCTGCTCTGTATTTTGTGGGAGAAAATTTATTATTTACAAATTGGTTGTGTTTGCTGTAATAAATTACAATGGTTGTGGAGCTAAAATAGCTGCTACCCAACAGCCAGCAGTGCGGCTAAAGAAATAAATTAGATTTAATTTTGATAGTTAGATTATTACATTGTCATTGGATTACTTCAGTCAGCTCAGTTGTTTGTATGAAAATCCAGCAGATGAAGCATTGGATACAATGATTTAATAATGGATTACTCAGTCTGCTGGTTGTCCTTGCATTCTGTTGCCCAGTTCCATTATTCCACCAATTTATTTTGTAACTCTCTTTTAGCTACAATTTAAGAAGAGAAGGATTATTTGGTTCACTTAATAAATGTCCATTACATATATGTTTGTGTGTGTGTGTGTGGGGGGGGGGGCATTGGTAAATGTATAAATATTATGTATAGTGTAAACGCCCACTGAGTGGTCAGTAAGATCAGAAAATCCATTAATCCATTATCTTCACCCGCTACTTCCTTTCTGGGTCATGGAGGTCAATGGTCCGTGTACATTCAGGCAGTTCGTTTTTTCATTTGAAACAAAAAATGAAAAAACGAAAAAACCACTTGTTTTTTCGTTTTTCGTTTATTGAACCAAAACAAAAAAATGGATTACAATCCGTTATCCGATTTCCGATTTTGTGCACAAAACGAAAATGGAAAAAACGGATAACGACGGGTCAGTTTCGATTTTGTAATTTCTTTTATTGACAACGGATATGACCCGGAAGTTCTCTCTGCCCCGCAAATGTGACGCCGCTAGGTGGTCACGTGGTTCATGCAGCTCTCACAGCTCGACGCTGCCAGTCAGTTTGAGCAGCTACTGGCGCAACAGAACCCAAAATGCGACTTTTCTTACTTTGTCCAACATCTTTCAGTAATTATTGAGCAGTAACAAACTGATTACTTAACTGATTATTGGTTATTTCACTGACTATGCGTTTTTTTAAAGTCTTTTTAGACGTGGCAGATCATTACAGTGAAACGAAACTGTAAACACATTTGTTTGGAGAAAAAAATGTCTATGCAATACAATGATCAATATAGCCATTTCAACAGTGTTTTATAATGTTACACATGTAAAAAAAAAACAAGAAAATAAGAGTAACGCTTATTAGAAAGCTATTTCTGATGTTCTGTACATGAGAATGATCTACCTTGTCCTCCATGCCATCAGTATCTGCTCCAGCTTACCTTAGATCTGGGATGAAGTCTTCATTTCTGCACATTATATAATTGTTCTATTTGTATTTTTTATAGCAACCAAGTACTGTACCTGGATAACAGAGTTGATTGTGCTTGTAGCCTGACTACTACTGTAAAATTGTAATTCACTGATTAAAATGTTAATTTAAATGAAACAGTTTCTAGTTATAATCATAACAGATGACAAAATAAGTGTTAATTGTGCAAAAATAAATTACAAAACAATTATAAAATATGTCAAATGTAAAACAAGCTTTAATGAAGTACATTTACTACTATTGTTTATTAATTACATCATATCAAGTCAGCAGGAGCAACATCACCATCATCACAACAACACAAACTGAGTGCTGTAAGTTTAATCTGCACAAACATTTTCAATCAGGGCTCAAAATATTTATACTATTTATTAATTACATACAGGAAGCACAACAAGATGGAAGCAAGTGGTGTCTTACCATTTCAGTGGCAATTCTACCAATTGGGCAAATCATGAGCCACTCATTCTAGAAATCATTGAAAGAGCAGCTTCCATAGGCCTTCTCGTGCTAAACATCACTACTGACATGGGCAGTGCTAACAGAGCGATGTGGCGGGCATTTGGAGTGGGCCACAACAAAACATCTGTCCAACACCCAGCAAGACGAGATAAAAGGCTTTACTTCATGTCCCACATCTGGTAAAGAATTTGAAGAGTGCCCTGGTTCGTGGACAGACTTTTATAATTCCACCAGACATTGTGCTAAATGAGGGACTTCAACACAATGAAGTTTCACTTGGTTCAGTGAAAGATATGGTTGAATTTCAGGAAGAAATGCCTTTCAAAATTGCACCAAATCTCACAAAAAACTCTTCAGCCAAGTCATTTTAAGAAAATGAAGGTGGAGCCTGCAATGCATGTTTTCAGCAAGTGCATATGGTGGAGCAGGAGCAGCAGCGACGTCCCTCCAACCTGACAACAGCCTGGATTCTGGAGCAGGTGAACCACTGGTTTGATCTGATGTCCTCTCGCCACCCCGTGTCTTCTGGCAGAGTTCCTGGACATTAAGGAGACATTTCACAGTCCTGGCATAAGTGTGGAGCAGCTGATTGGAAACACAGGTCCTTCTGATTTCATCAACAGTGAAACCTGTATTCTGTACCATCTTACAGGATACATAGTAAATACAGTCTTCAAACATCTGTGATGAATGCTCAAGTTCAATTAAGCAAAATGATGAGACTGGAAGGAGAGCATGGTACCTTACTGACACTGAAGGAATTCAAACCAGGAGTCCTGTGTCGGCCATCACATGAAGCTTCAGTCTGGTCCAGAAAGTTGAAAGGCTTTTCAGAACAAGGACCAGTCAATCCTTCATGGAGCTCCCCAACACCATGGATACTCTATGAAGAGAAGCAAGTGTGTTAGAAAGCATTCTTCCTTCATGTCATGATGTGCAAAGAAAAATCAGGCTGAGACTAAGAATAGCAGCAAAACACATCTTCAGTGGAAGAAAAAATAATTTTGTGCAATGCTGGGCATCTTGGAAGTGTGTATATTATATATATATATATATATATATATATATATATATATATATATATATTATGGTTCTACAACTTGTTGATGCTGATATGTTCTTGGAAATAATTCTTATTTCTTGTTCTGTCTTGAAAGAGTCTAATCTCAACTTGACCCATGATTACCATACTAATAATATAATACAAATTCAAATTAACAGTCCTGCAGTAAATACCAATTTGTGAAGGTTATGGTGTTAAATAATTTTATCCAAACTTCTTGATTCAGCAATTATTGTTTTGTGAAAACAAGAACTTGTACCTTTACCTTTGTTTGAATGCAGTTCACTGAAGTCATTCTCATGTGGTTCACCTGGAAAACATAAAAAAAATACTCATCTCCACAATCATGGTTTTATTTAATGATAATGTCACAATTTATGCTGCAGTCTTTGACAAAGGATCTATAATTTGAACTATATTAAACCACATCAATCTCTCAGAAAAAAAGGCTAAGTATTTTCTGGAATTATCATAAAAAATAAAGATATAAACTTTTGAAAATTTAAGCTGTAATGTAATGGATATTTTAAAACGATGAATTAGACAGAAATAGACCCAGTAAACCATCATGATGAAAGAGTTAGGTGTAGTTAACACACAATAGCATTTTAACATGTTTAATTAACAAAAAACTGGCGACATGAAATATTACTGTTGATAAATTATGGTCAGAACATTCAGCTAACGCCTCATAGTGGCAAAAAAATGCTGTATTTTCATCAACTTACCGGAGAAAACACGGAGACTGTACTGCGTTCAATGTAGAAACGCAGCTGTATGTAACTTTTAGCAGCTCCTTAGCTCTTTCCCCACGTCGGTGGGATGCTTCTGTTTGTGGCCTCTCGTTACTTCTTTGGTACCCCAGGTTAACAGTGGGGGCCCAGTCTTGGGAATGTACATCAGCTGCTGCACTCGGACAACCTAAATATAAGACACCACTTTAAAGTAAAACACGTAAATGCATTTCCTAGCACTAAGCTAACCGCTAACAACATTAGCATTCTAATCGAATTTTTCTGGGAACAACCAAGTGTTGAACCACTACACAAGCTAGGGCATAACATATCTTACGCCAAAAATACACCACACGCGTTGCAGCTCCGCCCCGCTCCGGTCCGACCTCCGCAGCAAATACGCACCCATTATATTCAATGAGATAAAGTACACTGGCTCCGCACGGCGGCGGTGAGCTGCGGAGAGCGGACGGCAGTCCGTCAAAATTAGAAATTTTTCTATTTCTGCCGGATGACGGAGCTGTGCCGGAGTCAACTTTTGAAGATTACGTCGCACCAACAGGAAAAGGAACGAGCACAACTTCCGTATTTACAAAATAAAATCACCACGGGCGGACTAATCCTAGCTCTATACGGATTTATTTGTACAAAAATGCTGTCAAACTATCATTTATGACTATTCTATGACTAAACTATTATATTTATGACTATGACTACGCCTACAAACGCAATACAAGAAATAAATAAATAAAAACGTATTTTATTCTGAAATGTAAACATCACTTCCTGTTGCTCAAACCATGTAGCTTATTTACGAGAGAAGATCAAGGCAGCAGTCTCTCTACAGTTGTTCTCCTTCTTCCACCGAATGAATTGTTTTGTTCTGACTTCACTTGATTTATCGCGCGATCTCGCACGTGTCTCGGAGCAGCGCATCTATTCGGACCTGAGCTGAGCGCAGGTAATGGAAATTGGACTCGCTCAGCTGCGACCTGCGGAGCGGGGCGGAGCGGAGCCGCGTGTAGTGTATTTTTGGCGTTACCTGGCATACGAACGCCTGTCTTTCTAGTAACTGTCCAATAAAATATCTGAAAATATGATTAAACGAGATCACGCACAAGTTGTGAGTCCGCTGCCTGCGTTCACTTCCTGTCAACAAACCAACCCCTCCCAGATCCTAGGGGTGGGCGTATCGATTCTAGTATCGATACTATCGATACCAAGGTGGTACTTGGTATCGAATCGATACTAGCGCTGTGGAATCGATGCTTTGTTGTCGCGCTCTCTCGCTCGCTCCAGCACACACGCAAACTGTGCCCCTCCCCCTGCTGTAGGTAGGTATTTGAGAGCGCGCACTCTGCGGTCTGCGCAGTAGGCTAGCAGAAGCAGCAGAGATGGCAGAGAGAAAGAGAAGCGCTGTGTGGATGTTATTCACTGCAGTTCCTGAACAAAAACCTTTAAGTCATTTCCAACATGTAAATAGAGCCCAAAGGGCTCCTTACACATTATTTGCAACACTGACTTGTTGTTGTTTTTTTTTGTTTTTTTTTTTTTTTCAAAAAACATCTGTGCAATAGAAGTTGTTTTCTTATCACTGTTTTTGTGATTTTGACAGTGTTATGTTTTTGTAACATTGCTGCTTTTTTGTTATTTTGCACTGGTGACTTTTATTTAAACAACTGTGTGTTGTAAAAGAGGTGATGGGCAAATATTTTGTTACTCACACTGTTCAATTTTTTATACTGCTGCTGCAGCTAGTTGATAGAGCATTTTTATTTGACATTAAAACATCTGTGCAATAGAAGTTGTTTTCTTATCATTGTTTTTGTGTTGTTGGCAGTGTTATAATTTTGTGCGGCTCAACAGCGCCCCCAAGTATCGGAATCGGTATCGAAGTATGCGATTCTAGCACAGTATTTACTTGGTATCGGATCGATTCCAAAATTCTCAGTATCGCCCACCCCTACCCTCCCTCCCTCTCTCTGTTGTCTTTTCACAATAAAAGCACAATAATATCTTCATCATAATTACACTGATGTAACTGGGCCGCGGTATCGATCTCCCAGATTTTTCTCTGTTAAGAGTTTTTTTAAACAATACAAAGTTTGTTCTGTGTAAATATGCTCAAATGCATTCTACACTCTTAAATGTGCACACAAATGCTTCGACACGTCACATTTGCGTGGCAGAGAGAACTTCCGGGTCATATCCGCTGTCAATAAAAGAAATTACAAAATCGAAACTGACCCGTCGTTATCCGTTTTTTCCATTTTCGTTTTGTGCACAAAATCGGAAATCGGATAACGGATTGTAATCCATTTTTTTGTTTTGGTTCAAAAACGAAAAAACAAGTGGTTTTTTCGTTTTTTCATTTTTTGTTTCAAATGAAAAAACGAACTGCCTGAATGTACACGGACCGTCAATGGTGCCCATGTCTAGCAGTCACTGCACGAGGGGCGGGGGACGACATGTACACAATGCAAGTCCACAACAGGGACACAGAGACAAACATTCACTCTCTCACTCACACCTAGGGACAATTTAGAGTTACCACCAATCAGCCTAACATGCATGTTTTTGGTCTGTGGAAGGAAATCGGAGTACTCGGAGAAAACTCGTGCGTGCATGGAGCGAACACCCAGAAAGGCCCTCAGCCAGGATTCGATCCGGTGACCTGCTGACCGAGAGCTCAAACAACGGTGCCACCGTGCCACCCAAGACCAGAAAAACATTACAGTATATGAATGCAGTCTGTTTCTGCTCAGTGTCACATGGAGCTGGTGTTTCTTTCCAGCAGTCAAGGAGTGAGAGGCAGGAGCACCCTGGACAGAGCAGCGGTCCAACACACACACAATTGTTTGGTCACCACTCAACGAAAAGCTGACGTCTTTGGTGAGGCAGCTTTTCAAACAGCTCAGAGTAGAAAAACCTTTCTCATTCTTCACAGCCAAACTGTCTAATCATCCATCCATCCATCCATCCATCCATCCATCCATCCATCCATCCATCCATCCATCCATCCATCCATCCATCCGTACGTACGTACATACATACATACATACATACATACATACATACATACATACATACATAATGTACATACATACATACATACATACATAATGTACATACATAATTTACTGTACATGCATCCATTCTCTTCCGCTTATCCAGGGTTGGGTCGCGGGGGTAGCAAACTAAAAGGACTTCCTTCTCCCCAGCCACATGGGCCAGCTCCTCTGGGGGACTCCCAAGGTCTTCCCAGGCCAACCGAGAAACATAGTCCCTGTGTCCTGGGTCTTCCTCTGGGTCTCCTCCTGGTGGGACGTGTCTGGAACACCTCACCAGGGAGGTGTCCAGGAGGCATCCTAACCAGATGCCTGAGCCACCTCAACTGGCTCCTCTCGACGTGGGGAAGCAGCGGTTCTACTCTGAGTCCCTCCTAGATGGCTGAGCGTTTCAACCTTTATCTAAGGGAGAGCCCAAACACCCTGCAAAGAAAACTAATTTTGACCACTTGTATCTGTAATCTCGTTCTTTTGGTCACAACTGTCTGATCAGATTTTTTTTTATTATGCTACAAAAAAATGATGAAAGATTTACATTTGCTTAAATCTGTGACTGACTGCTGGATAGTACAATGGGAAGGAATCAGAAATGTTTACTTAATATGTTGAAAATGGATCATTTTATTTATACAAGTTATCTCTTATCTGTATTGTTGTCTGGCTGCTTCTAAATAGCCAGTGACCTCTATTATAATTGTTGGGAGTGATGATGTTGTCTGTGTTGTGCAAATCTCGCTATCAAATGGTATTTCCAAGCACTTTTAGGAAGCTATAAGATAAAAGCTAGATAAAGTAAGATGTATATTACACATTTTAAAATGCTAAAGCAATTGGTATTGCTCTGGGTGTAGTCATGATCTCATTGTTACTGACAATAACTGGGTAATATGCAGGTGATCTGCCTGAATGTTGTTTTTCAAAATCATCACTGATGACATCAGTTGAGGTTATAAAAATTTGAATCTGTGCATCTAGACCTCTCAGCAGCTTATTTGTTGTCGCCGGGTTGCTTTTGTGCTGACAGTTAATGAGCCAAACCACAGAGGCATTTTGAACAGAACCTGAAGAGGTATGGCTCACAGAAAGGCTTTGTATCCTCTTGGAATTAATTGCTTGTATGAATAAACTGGACTATTATTTGAACAAGATGCTGTTTAACAATTTTGACCAGCTGATTAAAAGTGATTGTGTGGCTTCATGCATGCACAGAGTCAATCAGATTGCACACAACAACGGTCTGCATAGTAAAGGTTCATCATTTCATTATGACAATCTATATTAGTATTTTAGCTTTGATGATTGGTACTAAACAGATTATATGCACCAATCAACCAACCAATCATCCATTCATTCATCCAGTCAGCCATCCCTCCATGAAAATTTAGTCAAAATCAGGGGGTTAAACAATGAACAGCCTACAAAAACAAATGCATTTCCTATTATCATTATTATGCCATGCTATGAAGTATTGCTTCGGATTTTGAAATCAGCCAAAATAAGCCACAACAATATCAGCTTATGACAAAATCAATCTGCCTAATGTGTTCAAAGCTTACCTATAAAGATTAGGTCACAAAGTGACAGAGCAGCTGATGAATTTCTTTCATTTTTCGCTCTGAAACAACGTTCAAAGTCAGTATTGTTGTTATTTACACAGTCTTGCTCTGAGCGTTCTTCATCCATTGCTAGCATCAATCACATTGGGCATGCCACTAGCCAAAAAAAGTATCCAAGTTACTTTGTAGATGCCAAATCTGTTTCACACATTGTGCAGGAAGGAGTGTGTTTGTGTTGTGTAAAAATTCTACCATCTTTATTCAACTTCTTCAGACTTCATTGAGTAAAATATGATAAATCACAGCACGGCTGGCTCGTAAAATTGAAGTTAGTCTCATAGCCAACAAAGTTCAGTGAAGTCATCTGAACAGTTTTTTTTAGATGTTTTGTCCTTCATCTAAAGGACTTCATCAGTTTGAGGAGCCAGAACAAACTTAGTCCCACAAGCAGTACACTCACATATTGAACCAGCCAGTTTGCTGGTGATAAGATGGTTTCTGGAGCCTACCCTCTCCCCCCCATCAACTCATCTGAGGCAGCCAAAGCCAAAGTGGTTCAAAACATCAAAGTTCATGCTCAATAATCCAAGTTAAAAAAAAAAGCCAACAAAGTTAAGTCAGGTCATCTGGACAGTTTGTTAGGACTAAGTTTGGGACAAACATTTGTTGTGGTTCCTCAGACTGATGAATTCCTTTGGATGAAGGATGAAACATCTAAACCACAACAACAACAACAACAACAACAACAACAACAACAACAACAACAACAACAACAAAAAGAAACTGTCCAAATTACCTGACTGAAAATTGTTGGATTTTTTACCTGGATTGCTGAGCATAAACTGATGTTTAGTCTCATAGCCCATTATCCAAATAAGTTAGTGTTGATTTGTAGGTGATAATGTCACAAATTTTGTTGCAAATAATATTTTCGGTCTCATAACTAAGACTTTTGAATTACGAGTACAGCAGATGTACTCGTAATCGTGTCTTCAAAACCCTTGTGTGTTCTGGTCTCAAATTGATGAGCTGCGCTCAGGGATTGTACACTAATTAGACAGTTTTTGTTGTTTGGTCAGCATTTGTTTGGAAAAGCCTCAAAGAAAGTGCACTGGGCTGAATAATGTGGGATAAAGATAAGCAGGTTTCCCCAACAGTAAAACACTGTAGCACCCAGTCACTGATGAGCATACAGAGAATACAAAGTGCTTTATAAATAAAATGGTATGGTATGGTAGGGTATTAAAACAAACAAAAACTTTGCAAGTTGCTAAGTTTTAAAAACACCATGTGACACCAATGGCATACTGAATCTTCTTAGCTGTGGATTTCATGAAAGATATGCAGCATAAAAAATATGTGCTTCTAATGCATTTATTACACTAAAAACCCTTCATAAATCCATCCATCCACCCGTCCATCCATTATCTTTACCCGCTTCTTCCTTTTTGGGTCGCGGGGTTCACTGGTGCCCATGTCCAGCTATCACTGTAGCCGTTTTCGCATTGCACGGCCCTCCCCAGCTCTCTCCGGCTCCACCCTGCTTCTAACCCAGGTTCGGCATGTTCGCATTTTCCTTTTCCGCCCAGGATCTGCCCTCGTTTTGGAACCATCTCCACCGTGGTTCTGATCGGGCCGAGCCCCACGGACCCAGTTTGACGTCATGTACTGCTCACATTTGATTCGTTGTTTGCAGCAGGGGCGGGACTCATTCAAACAACAACCTCAGCGCGCGAGCTGATTTCATTAATATTTAACTACAGAAACCCCTAAAATAATTGTTAGCTGAATTAGTGTTTCTGAGTTAAATTTTTGTTAATGACTGATTACAATTCAGCTTATGTTAGGACGTAAATAACACGAAGCGCACACCCATAGCCTACAGAGCATTTCCGCCTTTCAGCGCGAATGCTGAAGTTCTTTAATATATAACTAATATTCTCTAACTCTTGCGCGTAGCCATGGTTTTAAAATATAACTGATAATCTCTAAATCCTGCGCGCGCCAGAATTTTACACGCGGCGAATCATTCATAAGAAAGGTTGACTCCAAAAAAACTAATAAGCCGCCGTGGCGCAAACGGATAAGCTCTCGACTTTAAGCTCACATTTTATCTTGACCCGTAGGCTACGAGTTCGAATCTCAGCTGGGTCAAGTTATTTTGCGTTTGTCTTTTATTGGAGAAAATAAAAAGAAGTAGTTTGTGTTATGTTAACACACTACTTCTTTTTATTTTCTCCAATAACAGACAAACGTAAAATAACTTGACCCAGCTGAGATTCGAACTCGTAGCCTACGGGTCAAGATAAAATATGAGCTTAAAGCCTAGAGCTTATTCCATTCAGCCACGGAGGCTTATTAGTCTTTTGGAGTCCACCTTTCTTATGAAGGATTCGCCGCTTGTAAAATTCTGGCGTGCGCAGGATTTAGAGATTATGAGTTATATTTTAAAACCCTGGCTACGCGCAAGAGTTAGAGAATATTAGTTATATATTATAGAACTTCAGCATTTGCGCTGAAAGGCGGAAATGCTCTGTAGGCTATGGGTGCGCACTTCGTGTTATTTACGTCCTAACATAAGCTGAATTGTAATCAGTCATTAACAAAAATTTAACTCAGAAACACTAATATATATATTCAGCTAACAAACATTTTTTAGCTGCGTTTCCGCTCTTAAAACACTGTAAAGCTAGATTTATAGTCGACGTGTCGCGCAGCGCGCGAAGGTGCGCGTGCCAAAAGTGACGCAATATCGCAGTCCCCGCCCATGTGCGTTAGCCCCGCGCATGGGATTAGCGCGTGTCGTGCACCTCTGAATTTTTGAAACTCCGCAAGCCTAGTGCGCGCGCCGTGGGCGCTACGATTTGATTGACAGGTCCCCACCGACAGCCTTCACCCTCTTCACGCCGGAGCCTGCAGCTGTCTGCGCCGCTGTGGTCGTGGAGACGGCGTCGCGACGCATGGAGGAATGTTTTGTGACACAAATGTATTGAATTCTCCTTCATTCCTGATCTGGAGTCGGACTTTTCTTTTGTTTTTTCGCCAAAAGTCACGTGATCGCTTTCTCCTCCGCTGACTCCATGCATTAAAACCGCAAATAAAGACAACAGTTCAGCACGCGAGCGGAAAGCTATTTGTTTTTGTTGTGTGATTTCAAACAGTTCTTCTTCTACGGTAGATTTCTTCTTCTACACCTTTCTTGCAACATATGCACAGGTTTTAGAGGGTACTGCCTCCTGCTGGTCCGTAAAAGAACAGCACTTTGCCATGCGCCGCCGTGCGTCAACCATAAACACAGTGGCAAAACTGTGAACGCATTTCGCCGCACGGCTGAGTGCACGCGCGGCGCGCGCGCTCCAGCCTGCGGACCAAAGCGCAAGTATAACTCAGCCTTAAGCGCGCACACAAGAACACTCCACCCACGTCAAGTGAATACTCCACCCACGTCAAGTGAACACCCCACCCACTTCAAGGCTTGCTCTCCACATAATGCGTAATGAACGGCGGCGGGCCAGGGCTGGCTCTGGGCGGACCAGAGACGAGCCGGACTGGAGAGGGCTATGCAATGCGAAAACGGCTTGTGTGAGAGGTGGGGTACACCCTGGACAAGTTGCAAGTCTTTATAAATACAATAAAGCTTAATTTAGTTTATTTACATACAACCAATGTACAACAAAAGTCATCTCAGGGTACTGTACAAAACATTCACATGCATTCATGAAGTGTAAAATGTTTGCATTCAAGATAATTTATTCATGTTCAAATTAGTAAACAATTATGGAATTCAGCTAAGATAATATGGAAATATCACAACTTCCAGTGCTGACAGATACATTCCATCCATCCATCCATCCATCCATCTTCTTCCGCTTATCCGGGGTCGGGTCGCGGGGGTAGCAGCCTAAGTAGGGAGGCCCAGACTTCCCTCTCCCCAGCCACTTGGAGCAGCTCCTCTGGGGGAATCCCAAGGCGTTCCCAGGCCAGCCGAGAAACATAGTCCCTCCAGCGTGTCCTGGGTCTTCCTCTGGGTCTCCTCCCGGTGGGACATGCCCGGAACACCTCACCAGGGAGGCGTCCAGGAGGCATCCTAACCAGATGCCCGAGCCACCTCAACTGGCTCCTCTCGATGTGGAGAAGCAGCGGCTCTACTCCGAGTCCCTCCCGGATGACTGAGCTTCTCACCCTATCTCTAAGGGAGAGTCCAGACACCCTGCGGAGAAAACTCATTTCAGCCGCTTGTATCCGAGATCTTGTTCTTTCGGTCATAACCCAAAGCTCATGACCATAGATGAGGGTGGGAACGTAGATCGATCGGTAAATTGAGAGCTTTGCCTTTTGACTCAGCTCTCTCTTCACCACGACAGACCGGTACAGCGCCCGCTTCACTGCGGACGCTGCACCTATCCGCCTATCGATCTCACGCTCCAGTTTTCCCTCATTCGTGAACAAGATCCCGAGATACTTAAACTCCTCCACTTGGGGCAGGACCTCCTCCCCGACCCGGAGAGGGCATGCTACCCTTTTCCGGCTCAAGACCATGGCCTCGGATTTGTTACAAATAATAATCTACTGTAAATTATTAGGGCCAGTCATCTGTAGAGTAAAACAAAATCTGTAGCCAAAAATTTACAACAAATCACACTCATTTTTATCCTCACTTGCTCTCGTAAAAGATGGATGCCTTTCGTCCCTCTCCCGTCCTGCTTTTTTGCTCTCTGTCTTGTGTATCAGCAATCCTATTTGCACATCTCCCGAAATGTAAACTACTGTCATGGATAGCATCCAGGAGAACCCTCATGCCCCGCTGAGACACACGCGGCAGGATACGTCATGGATCTGATGTGCCTTTCCATATTGTCTCAGGAGGATGTCAAATGTATTAGAATCATGATAGCAGGGTTTCTGCTTTTTGGTACCGGCAGGTACCTATGTTAAGGGCTATTAAAGAAGACGTGGCAGCAGTTTCGGCAATGTCAAACCTGTCAAACCTGTCTGCAGGTTTGGCTCGTGCTTCGAACACTCAGCTGATTTACGAGCTAAACCTTAAGATGGAGGCGATTTGTGAGATTTGCGGGCCACTTGCGACTTTGGGACTCACCAGCATGTTGGGGACAACCTTGGAGGGAGCTAATAAGCCCAGACCAGTGGAATTCCCACAAATCTGTCCATTTTGGATTAAAAATACTGTACCAGCAAAACTCAAGGCTGATGAGAAATAACAGTCTACCTGAAAAAAAATCAACAACTGTGGCTTATCTGAATCTGACTCTGCCGTCTGGCCTCGAAGCAGGCCGGCTTATCAAATTTCTCTTGGGATATGTGTGTAGTGATACACCTTGTCTCTGAAACTCTTAGTGAGACATATTTTCTTTGAAACCTTCAAGAAAAGACAGTGGACACGGTTTATTACATTAATTTGAATCAAAGACACAAATTAAATCACCAAGACTCTTTACTTTGTGCTAATTCAAATATAATCAAAGCATAAGCTGTGTTATTCGTGTGAGCAGTGTTATTGTTCAATATGGTGGTAATCAAAACTTTGTCTAAGTCGAAGGATATGTCAGATTGAACGTTCAATATTTGTTTAGAAATGTGAAACAGTTAATCAGTTTTAATCATAAACCTGGCACCTGTATTCTCCTAATTTCTAAAACAACTCTCTGTCTTTCTTCTAAACAACCTTCACCGTTCTTTGACTCATAATAAACCCTCTTGACTTCTCTGACCTCGGGTGAACCACTCCTACTTCTTGGCTTCTGACCAATCAGTGAAGAAGCGAGTCACTGAAGTCAAACCCACTTTAAAAGTTCACAATTCTGTTTATCTTTCAGTTCTGAGCTGAGTTGAGAAATCAATTTGTCACTCTCAGCATTTCAAGCTGTTGGACATTGGCCAAAGGCCAGTCCTTCGCTTAGGATTTTCCAGCATGTTCGCTGGAAAATCCTAACAGAGCTTTCCAGCTCAAAGCTTTTACTAAGAATTCCTTTTAAGGAATGTTTTATTTTGAAACCAGACCAGGAACTGCCTACTACATCTGCCGATAAAAGCGAACCTCAACAAGACATTGGAAAGTAAACAAGAACCGGTTCGGACGTACTAAACCTGCAAGGACTCTTTACATCTGAAAGGCTGGTGCCCTCTCTTTACCAGACTGGTCATCTTAAAGGTAATGAGTACTGTTTATAAACGTACCTGGAGTTCAGCTGAAGTCGTATGGAAGAGTTGTCATTCTGGTTAAAACTCATCTCAAGATAAACTTCCTTTTCCTTCCTTCCTCCTATTTCTCTTAAACTTATCTGCCAGTAACTTAAGCTAAGAGCCTTCAGATATAAGTAAATATATCATCTTATTACTTTACATCTGTTGTCCACAATTTAAATCGGCTGACATTAAATTATAGGAATCTGATCGATCAATCAACGTACATGTTATGATGTTAAATTTAATGATCTGTTAATAAATGATTCCATCTCTGGTGGGTCAACTATGATTAACGTTTCATGTCATTTACATCCCATCATCTGGTCATAAAATGTATTGTTTAATCTGAAAAAGAGAGAACCCGTGAATAATTGATGATAAGGTTGTCAGGATAACACCTGCTCATTCTTACATCTGGTGTACTGTATGGTGCAGTAAATCTGACCGTTATCTGTACCCCTACATGTGTAAACTAAGAAAGCTCCGTCTCTCACAACCCAACACCCCCACCCCCCAGAACCTCTGTGAATGCTTATCAGAGCTGCACTGACTGGCACCAACATCTTAATAGGACTATGGTGCTATCTGGAAGTGCTTCATGGACAAATCTCACCGTTTTGTAGTCAAATGTATTTTTAATGTGTCTATAAATGTGCTTGCTGGTGGTTTTTTTATGTCTTAAACCGTATCCTGATAAGGACAAGGTGTGAAGAGATCTTTTTGTAATGCCACTATCCTCTCCTCATGGCCGTTTCCCCTTTTCCTATCTAAAATAATTGGGGGCCGCACTCTTAGGAGCAGCAGCAACGTGTACTCCGTCCATCTTTTGGATGATTGAACGAACATAATCTCACTGTATTTTAGTACAATGGAAATAAAGTTTATTCTGATTCTGATATGTCACAACTGAGAAGCTACAAATGTGACAAGGTTGTAACAAATACTTCTGCTCTGCTTTCTGTTTCAACCTGACCTCTAAAGACATCACATTTTCTGAGTGGTGGCCACAGTCTAACAGAGCCAGAGTCTTAATTGGTTATGTCTCAAGTAGCGAACTGGACACTAAAGAGAAAATGGAGATATTTTTAATATAGAGAAAATGGGTTTTATGAGCTCATTTTTACCCTATTGCCAATATGCCTGCAGTTGTATTTCCTTTCAGGGAAACAATTTGATCATGCGTCTGAACAATCTATAAGAAGAACTAAAAAACAATTGTGCCTCGTCAATTTGAGAATTACCGGTATGTTAAATCAGTGAATGAATGATTTGTCTCCTGATTTCCTGGCAACACTACCTTTGCCCTTATACAGAGGCATCCATCCAGTTCCAGATGTAGGCTTCTAAATTTATCCAACAACAGCTCACACACTAAATACACACTGATTACATAACAGAATATCCCCTGCATGTTGGCCAAATACACCCCTCAAACCTGTCAACCATCCAAGTCCAAAATCAAGCCGAACAGCGACAAACATCTGGACACAGAGGCACATGCTCTCAGTGGATCCTGGGAAATATGAAATATTTTTCCTATAGCAGATATGTTGAGCTTAGTGAAACTTAAGGCAAAATGTGGTGTTTAATGGCATCTGGTGACAAAATGCAGACATAAACAGCAGATTACTTGTACATAGATTTCACATTGATGTGATGCCAAATAACAGACATCACTAAAGTACAGGAACACAAATAAACAGAGTGATTCAAAAAGAAAACATTTGGGAATTTGTTTGATTTCTGAACATATTTGGTGATGTATCTACAGTTAAAATCTGATCCTTAAAAAATAATAAATGATTTGATAGACTTATTAGGTTTCTAAAGCTGGTGAAGTAAAGAATAAATTGATGAATTACTTGTTAAACATGAAAGTTTAAGCATTATGTGATACCTCACTTTGTTGTGCCTCTTGCTGCAAAGAAAGTATTATGAAGTAAAAATGTGCCAAATACTTTTTTATTACAAAGTTAGCACAGATTAACAGCAGCTTTTATTCATTTGATGCTCCAAGCTCACAGTTGTGTTTCACAATCTGCAGAAAGATCATTTGAGAAGCATTAAATGTGCATTTTGATTGCTTTACACAGAGAAAACTGTATTTGTTTGTCCAAAAATAAATACATTAATAAAAATGTTGCTATATTATTATTTTAAGTAGGTATTTTTTGAAGTTATTTAAAGTATAAGTATTCTTGTTAATACTTCTGCTGGATACAGTTCTTGGTACATTGTGATTTGTGGTGCTGATTCAAAATTGCATACTCAAACCTTTTCCATAAAAATTATACATGAATATTTTAAAGTGCCTCACATGTAAATTTACACCTTCACTCAATTTAATATGCAAGAATATATGAGTATAAAATTACTTCCTGCACCTATTTCTACAGCTGCTCACCTTCAGATGTTCTTAAAATGAATAAAACAACCCTGACCTGCATAATTTTAAGGTATGAAGCCATAAAAATTGCAATAATTGAGTTTTACATCTCCAAGAAGATCAGATATAGTGGTTATTGTACACGTTATAAAAAAAATGGATGCAGTTTCAATGTATTTTATGCACTGATTTGTATACATATGTTAGGAAAATAAACAAATAACATGCTGATCAGCTGGTACACAGTGTGCCTCACCATGCAGCGTCAATGTACTGGATTTTTAATTTTAATCTTTGAGTCTTCCATCATAATGAATTATATGACAACATCAAATATGCACATCTATGTTTTATAGCAATATATCTATTGTATCTTAAGCAACCAGGAAGCGTTAATTTAAAAAAAAAAGGCCTGAATGCTTCATTTGCAGAAAATTGGCCATTTATTATGGTTCATCTGTTGTTCATTAAACGCTTATTATTACCACAAGCTGCAATCTATTCTACTGTTTTTTGGCTAATGTTGTTTAAATAGTTTATAAAGAAGATAAATGTATTCAAAGGCTTCAGAGAGGCAGTGCCTTAGAAGCAACCAGAGGAAATGGGTTAGATCAAGGACAAAGTCAATCAAATTAAAATGACTAAAGATCCTTCAGTTGTTGAGCGCTGCTTGTTGGTGTGGTGGACCAACCTACAAGATTATACTAAAGATCGCATCCGCCTTCTTTTGTTGAGAATTCGAGTCATGAGATCCTGGTTTACAGGAGCTAAGTTGTATATTCTGAGCTGGAGTTTGTGCACTATAGGAATGTGGCGCTTCAGTCCTGCTTACTCAGGTGCACACAATCATGGTGTCACATGACCTTTTAATGCATGAAATAACTGATTACAACTAAATATGTATAATAGAAAATGAATGAAAAACTATCTGAAGTATTTCTTTAATTTTACTATGAGCAGTGCCTGCTTGTTCAGCTGTATGTAACTTTTCTAACAATATATTTTTAACATATTTCTTCACTCTGTCACTACCTCCTGACATACTGATTTTAGACAAGTAATCTCTGAAAAAAACTATTGTCCCCTTGCTTCTCTAAAAGCATTTCTAAAAAGCCACAGTGACACGCCGTTAACCAGCCAATAAAAACAGAGTTTGTAACCAGCCAATAAAAACAGAGCTTGAATTTGAATCAGCCAATAAAAACAGAGCTTGAATTTGAATCAGCCAATAAAAACAGAGCTTGAATTTGAATTTCAGCAGAGCAAGGGTAACAGAGCCATATATGGCTCTGAGGGGGAGGGACCAGAAACGTGTCTCTGTTCAAAATTTTCCTAAGTTCCAGCGTGTTCCAGAAATTACATACTGAACCTTTAAAGAAGATAGGACTTAAAATTTGTTTGGAACTGGCTAAGAAGCAGTGGTGGGCACAGACCGCTAGAGAGCGCTAAAGCGCTATTCCGCTTACAGTGGACCTAAACTTTTTGTCAGCGTTTTTGTGAATTGACTAACTTTTATAATTCATAAGCGGATTTGTGCTATTTTTATTTAAAATGCAGTACCGCTAATAACTAATTATCTATCAGTAAAAACCAATAAACTTATTTACAAGCTCTTATGCTGCTTGTTTTACCTTTTTCCCCACGTAAACAGCAGAGGAGGAAAGGGTGTGAGGGGGAGGGGGGCAGAGCTGAGAACAGACTCGGCTCTACCATGTAGGTAAATGCCTGGGGGTCCCATTTCAGCAGTGGCCCCGGCCCCGCCTCGCCCCGTGCAGTCACCTACATCACTAACATTGCTCCTGCTTGTTAATGTACATTTAACATAAAAATAATTATAGTTACGATGAAAACGATCATTAAATACGCAATAAAAAAACGGTCGATTTCTTTATCCCCCTACTAAAAATGGACTATTCCATCTTGACAACTTCCGGGTCATAGTTGAACTCAGGGGCTAATTCTGTAGCTGGCTGCGCTCGGTGTCTTCATAAATCCGTAAATAACCCGCTGTTTCAAGCCAAATTAACGTGGCCGGATGATTTTATTGTGTGTTTTGTGATGACCATTCGACGGTGAGTCGTTATTTTTATGTATTTTAGTTACTTTTCATTAAATCTGTTGACTACCTATAGACGCTAACTGTGTCTGCCTGTTAATAATAATAATAATAATAATGTATTTTCCTGTCATCTGCGTATGTTTCCCATACACAGACGAAATTTGTCTCTGCATTTAACCCAACCACCTACCAGGTGGTGCAGTGAGCAGCCATAGAAAGCGCCCGGGGAGCTGGAGAATTAGATGTGCACTCATAGACACCCCAAGGTGTGTAGTGGCCGGGACGCGAACCCGCATCCTTCGGGTACCAAGTCAAAAGCCCTGCCACTAGACCATCTTGGCTCCCCGGTAGTGCTGGGTTACTAATGAAATCCGTAAATAACCCCGCTGTTTCAAGCCAAATTAACGTGGCCGGAGGAGTTTATTGAGGGTTTTGTGTCGACCATTCGACGGCGAGTCGTTAGTTTCATGTATTTTAGTTACTTTTCATTAAATCTGTTGACTACCTATAGACGCTAACTGTGTCTGCCTGTTACACCGGTAGTGCTGGGTTACTAATGAAATCCGTAAATAACACCGCTGTTTCAAGCCAAATTAACGTGGCCGGAGGAGTTTATTGTGTGTTTTGTGTCGACCATTCGACGGCGAGTTGTTAGTTTCATGTATTTTGGGTTACTTTTATGTATAAATGCGGTGGCGACACACCCGTGTATTTGAGATTTAAACGTGGTTTTAGGGATTAAAAGATCATTCTATTTTTTGTTAATTTCGTGGCCGAATAGAATATATGTACGTAAAGTATTAAATAAATCCTTTGATTTTTGTAATTTCATCCTTTTAGGATCATTTTTGTTACTTTTCAGTTGGCAGTGTAGTGCAAATATTGATAACGCTGCCGGCTATATATAATACAGGTAGTCCCCGACTTACGAGCGCTCTGACCTACGAGGTTCCGGACTTACGAGCTGGCGAATTTTTGGAAAAAACGCAAAAAATACCGAGTTTTTCTGTGTTTTTTCACCACAGTTCGTTAGCTAAACATGTGGACACACGTTTCCGATCATTTTTATGCACTCGTAAGCAGTTTTTCGATGAAAAACGAGTGTTTGTAGTCGCGCTAGCAAAACCGTTCCAACTTACGAGCGAAATTCCGGACTTACGAGACACGTGGCGGCCGTTCCAAGTTACGAATTTTCGCTTTACGAGCGCCTCGGAGGAACGGAACTCGCTCGTAAGTCGGGGACTACCTGTATATATATATATATATATATATATATATATATATATATATATATATATATATATATAATATAGAAATAGCGGATTAGATTAGCTTCCCCTAATTTTCATAAGACATTTGTGCTTTTGAAATTGTGGACCTAAAAAAATTAATAAGCGTTTTAGAAATTGTGGAACTAATTTTTTAATTAGCGGTGCCCACCTTTGCTAAGAAGCTTGTGGCGTTCCAAGTTCAACTTCCAGGTCTTGTAAGATGTCTAGATTTCTTCTATGGTCAATGGTGCAGCGGTATTATCTTTTTGAAGTCTGTATTCCCTCTTTTAGATTAAATTGAACAGTCCCTCACTGAACTGGTTGCATGCAACACAGTTTGGACCGATGTCAAGCACTGTGTTGGTTAGAGGAGAGAGAAAAAAAAGGTTTATAAAGCCTCTTATAGGAGATCGAGACAGAGCCAGAATTCCCTTCACATTTCATTAACAGCATTCAAGCAAAAGGAAAAACAGAAAACATCACGATTATTGGGGCTAAATAGTCTGGATTAAAAACTTTGGAAATCCAGGGTTCCAAGTAAATTTACAGTGAAGGTTGATTGATAAGTGACTACAGCTGTGCTGATTATAAATGCAATCCAGGTGGCATGTGAGACATTAAAAAGGAAGAACTTTAAAGAGCATCAAAGAGTAAGCAAACTAAAATAGAACAAAACTCAACTGAACTGCCACCAAAACACAGAAAACACAAAAAGATAAACACAAAAGTAAAAATTATGGCTAATACCCACAAAAGAATGACTCTCACAGACACATAATCTACCAAGCCCCGCATCATTTTTTCCCCAGCTCTTGCTGTTGGACCTGATCATATTTCCCTGTTTCTGGAAGACCCTCCACTGACAATCTCGCCTTTTGCTTCAATCCTCGTAAATATTCTGCTTGTCGTTCCTGAGCTGTGTGCCACCCTTGTCAGGTAGTATTCTCATCTTGTCTCTAGTATCTCTCATTACCTGCTAAATCTCGCACTCACATGATTGGTGACCCAGTGTGTTTATTACCACATTCCCTAGTGAAAAATTATTTATCTTCTTCAATGGTTTCTTCCTTATCCACCAAAGCTTATCTGTCAGCACTTTGTAACAACCTTTTTGTTTTTTTCTCCCAGTTATCTGACCTGTGCAAAATACAATAAGCCCTCTGACTCCAAAGAGACAAAAAGGTCTGTTTGACCTCTTTGTGGACACAAGGGCTCCAAATCCATCGCTCATTACAAAAAACGAAGGTCTCGTCTGTTTCTCACATGATTAATATGCACAGCCTCACACATCCGATTTATTTTAAACGGACTGAGCCTTTACCCAGATTTTTAACAAAACACTAATTCATACAAGGGTTGCATCACAACTGGTAATTATTGTTTTAGTCTGGACTGTCACATTTTTCAAAGAGTTGTATACAACTTTTATAAATCCATTTATTATATGATTCAAGCTGTTTACGGGTGAAATACTTTATTTTACTAGCACTGATCATCTGCAGCACAAAAGCTGTGATTTAATTCACCATCACCTTTTAAAACTTGAATTGCTGAAAGTTTCTATTGACCCCAAACCTTGATTAGAAATGCCTTACTCAGCCAAATGGAAGTGCCATAATGGATGTCATTCACTTTCAGAGGAAGACCGAGTGTCCTTGCTGTTAGGACATGGAAATGCAGCAACTCATCAGAGGGAATTGCGTTGGCGCGTAGAGGGCAGTGCTGAGGAGGCTTTAGTGGCACACTTATTAGAATCTTGCTGCTCTTTAATTTGTTTTTTGTGAGGAAGAAAGTCATTTAAAGGAAGTAAATGATAATGATAGAATGGAAACTGAGGGAAAACTGGGTTCATCACAACTGGTATTGCCTTAATGTTAAACGATAATATCACACAAGTGTGTTTTGTATCGTCCAGCTCTATTTCATAATGCTTATATTTACTCCTTCATTTGATTCTTGATAATT